>JANHFM010006907.1:0-11964 GCA_032468115.1 Grayia smithii
ATTGGTACGGGTCGAGGTAGTCCGTTTCCTCCAGGAATTGTGGGAGCTGCTGTGCCACCACAGACTCGACAACCTTCACTACAAAGCGAAGATTGGAGACCGGATGGTAGTTATTAAGGGAATCTGGATCCAAGGAAAGCTTCTTAAGCAGGAGTCGAACCACTGCCTCCTTAAGTGTGGCAGGGAAGACTCCCTCCCTAAACGAAGCATTGACAATAGCCTATATTGCTATATAGCCTATATATTGCTATAACAATATAGCAACTGTTGCCGAAGCCCCGCCTACATACCGGTCTCCACTCTTCAGCCTCTGCCTCCCAGCAATTTATTTCCTTGCAGCAAACAGCAGGGTCAGTTTCAGCACAGCCTGATTTAGCACAAGCAGCTGATTGACAGTTGGATCGGCCTCCCGGAATATCACCTATCAGCTGTTCCAGGCTGCAGGGATTGCCACCACCTGTTGCCAACTATCGCTGCCTCCACGTGCCCCATTTTTGGCCTCTGCGTGTTCCATTTTCAGCCCATTCAAGGTGGCGGGAATAGGCAGTGGCAGCAATCCCTGCCTCCTGAACAGGCCAAAAATGGGGCGCGCGGAGGTAAACAATGCGATGCACTGAGGCCAGAAATGAGGTACGCGGAGGCGGCAATAGGTGACAGTGCCAATGGGTGGCGACAGCGCCAATGGACAGTGGCGATCCCCGCAGCTTGGAACAGCTGATAGATGGTATTCCAGGAGGCAGATCCAACTATCAATCAGCCGCTCTGCTAAATCAGGCTGTGCTGAAGCTGTGCTTGTTTGCTGTTTGCTGCAAGGAGCCAAATTGCTGGGAGGCAGAGGCAGATTTTTTTTACTTTGGAGCATCTTATAGTCTGAAAAATATAGTATATACCACTCCATAATGCTTTACAGCAATCTCCGAATAGCTTACAAATGTCCCCATATCTAGGTCTTCATTTTACTGACCTCAGAGGGATGAAAGGTTGAGATAACCTTGAGCCGATCAGGATTGAACTCCTGCTTTGGGCAGAATCAGCCTGCAATACTGCACTGTTACCACTGCACTATCAAGACTAATTAGTGCTTCCATGTCAATGGACATAAAGGGGTTTTCCATTTAATTGAGGTACCTGTTCCTAATATTTATCCTCTGTGTGGCATAATCTTCCCTAACTAGGTTCAAGATCCAAGCATTGCCCAAAGGGGGGAGCTCCCATTACCTGTCACAGTTCCTACTCACCTAGCAGTTTGAAAGCATGCAAATGTGAATAGATAAATAGGTACCACTTTTTGGGGAAGGTAAAAGTGCCCCAGCATATAGTCATGTCACACGACTATGGAAAATGTCTTCAAACAAAGCTGGCAATCTCAACTAAGAAAGGAAGATGAACGGTAAACTCATCCTAGAGATCCTAGAGCTATAAACGATTGGACAAGAGAAACCTTTATTTTTGTATTCAAAGGACCCACTATTTTTGTCATAATTCCAATTTTGGAAAATGAATGGAAAATCATTTATTTTTGCAACTGTAAAAATTGAAATTCAACTCTTCTTTGATTTTAAGACCTGGGATTTAAGCTACTCCAGTAAAATTTTACTCACTTTGTCCACAGTAAATGATCACACATTCACATAAAGTATAACAGTGAAAGCTGATCTTAATTTGAAAACACAGCTTTGGCATTAGTAAATGTAAATGTAAATGGCATTACCTGGAATCAAAACAAAAACCTGTCCCACGTTCATGTAAGTGCAGATCTGATGGATCTGGAGCTGAAGGTGCACTTGCTTCATCAACCTGCAAAGGAAGTGTTTGATTTTATTGAATTTTTCTCACAAAATTGTTGTCATTTTTATTACTACAATGACTATTTACATTCACAAACCAGCAAAACTCTAAATAATCCATGAAAATTTGTGTAAAATGGCATTTATCTTACAGATTCATATTGTTGAGACTATGTCATTTTCTTTGTTGAAACAAAGAGCAACAAAATATTGCCTTAAAGCTTTTCCTTGTCTCATCCCTATTGCTCGCAAATGCAGAAGAGCAAAAGTCTCTTAAAGGACCTGCTGAGGATGTAAGCTGTATGTTTTTTTGCAATACCATTAAAACTCGGCAAGTGCTGCTGAGGAAGCTATGATGGGAACCACTTGCAAACCTACCCTTCTCTTTTAGAAATGAAAAGAATACAAAACAATGCAAAACACCATTTCAATAGAAAGACTAAAAATTGGTTATCAACTTTAACACAAATGCCTCAGGACTACAATCCTGCATAGCCCCTCAAAATAAAATGCAGTTTATCATAATACAAAGCAAGCCTCCATTTTATGAACAGTTATATTAAACAAATATGCTAGAGCAACATATGAAATAAATACAAAAGATATGGACAAGTTACTGATTTATAAAGTTTCTTTACAAATTTGAGTGTCACTACTGTAAACAGATGCAATTTGCAATGATACAGTCTACCATCATCCTGCAGTGAGAGCTATCACCCAAACTATTTAATTTTAATAATTCCCCTCTTCATTTTTATCACTGGTAATCATGCTAGCAGCATGAAGTAGAATTGATATAGCATGGTTAGTCCAACAGTGACTATTGGGGATTACGGTTTATTCCAAATAATTTCTTATTTCAGAAATTTATCCTGAATGTAAACATATCCAGGAACATCCAATGGGCACACATATCCAAGCTGCATTCCAACTGTCAGTGATTATAGACATTTTCAAACAGGTAACATTCTGAAATATTTTATGATATGATTTTCAGATAATGAAGATGATTGAATGTATTCATGAACTAATAAATCAAACCTCCTGCAGCTCCAATTAGGATCACCAATGGTGATCAATATTGGAAGTTACAATTCAACAAAATCTGGAAAGATATTGTTTACAAACATTCATTTAAAAACAAAATGATTTACAGTACTACAGTAGTAACAAAAAGAATGATAAAAATATACACCAAGGCAGCAAATTTTTACATGCTCTCAACTATTCATCTTTTACAACAGGAATGAATACAACATGTTCCTTATGTTTTATTTAAAAGATTATAATTGTAGCCATATTTAAGTCCATGTAAGAAAGGTATACAGGTTCACCTAATTTATTTTTTGTATCTCTGAAATAAACTCTGCTTGAAAAGGCCCTTCAAACTACTAAGCAGTTGGCATCATGGGGTCAAAGCATATCACATAAAAATTCAATTATGATTAGGAATAAAATTATTTCATGGCTAAAGTAAATCAGTATTACACTAAAGCATTCCTTTTTTTATTAAGGACAATAATGAACAACTTTATTGATATTTTAACCCTTCTACCAGATGTCATACAGATAAAAAAAGCTTTTTTGCTTATTTTAAAGGAATATTATGTAATCAGCTGTGTTATATTGATGCTTGTGAAATTCCGACCATGTTTACCCCAAAAATAAGACCCTGTCTTATATTTTTTTGAAATCTGAAATAAGCACTTGGCCTTATTGCCATGCGCTTGAAAGCCTGATTGGGTTTATTATCAGGGGATATCTTATTTTGGGGGAAACAGGGCATATACCAGTAAAAAATAGTTAGCATCCTATTTTTTCTGCTAAATATCTTTGCCTAGCCAGTTAATTCCCTTTTTCTATTGACAAGTTGAAAAGCCACATTATGTTAAAACTTCTATTTGATGTAAGACAAGAACCATTTCTGAGAACAGACATACACTTGCCCAAAGTTAGCTCTCATTTGAGCAGATTAGGATCCTTCTGCTTCATTACAAAAACTAAGGTATGTCAGCAAATGAGCACAAGACTTAAGCTCTGTTCCTCTTGGGTTTGCAAAAGGGTAAAGCACATAGATTAGAAAAAATACACCCCTAATTAAACTGCAGCAGACATCTAGAGAGAAGAAAAACCTGTCACCGTACAGTAGTATCTATGCTAAGAATAGTCACATTAAACATGCAAAATGTGAAATAAAGGTAGGCAGGTATGCTACGCTCACATTCAAGATGTTAAATAGGCCAAAAAACTTCTGAGTGTTTCCATAATTATTCCCAGTAATGGACTCAGAAGGCAAAAGAGGAGATAAAGTTTTCTTCATTAATAGTACTGAGCACCATGGCTAAAATTGCTGTCTAAAAGAACACTGATCAGTTTCTCAATAGCAATTAAATGTGGCAAACTGGGCTAACAGGTTATGATATCACAATATTTGCCACAGTAAAGGACTTCTTAAAAATAAATTATATTCTTATATTCTTAAAAATAATTCTTATTCAAGGGATTCTAAAAGACTACAAAATAATAATTATCTATTTTACAGCTTTATCACATTTTATTTGAGCTAGCAACAATCTTCATGTGAAATAGATATTTATAGAAATTAGTAGGTTTATATTAATGGTAATTTTCTTTATTCAGAAATACTGAAATAAAATCCTGATCTGAATTTTGTTCGTGTGGTGAACATTTATTAAATGTTATTCTGTCAGAAACTCTTATCTTGATATACAAACATTCTTTTGAATTAAAAATACAGATTTCTGTACAGTATTCCAATTAAGATAATTTTTAACATAACCCCAAGCCAGCTAGAGTTTAAAGATTTCCAATTTTGGAACTACATGTGGAAATTAGTGTTTTAGCAATGTTTCTAATCACTTTAATCATTGAAACAACATAGTCATTAATAGCACTGACTAGCAAAAAACCCCACCAATTTTGATATCTTTGAATAAATGCTACAACTGACTTACACAATGATAAATGGATGCCACTGACTTTAATGAACTTTCTCAAGCAAGATATGTTCCGTTCATTTAAACTGGAAACTTTCAGAGAAATAGTCAGATATGCTTGGATAGAAGATGGAGACATAAGTTAAATATAAGAAACATAAATGTTATTTTAAGTTCAAACTTACATTATTATCCTCAAGATCTTCTAAACCCTCAGGACGATTGAAATTACGAGAAGGCTGACTGCATACCACATTATCTTCAAGGTCCCAAGAGGCTGTTCTCATGGGTGGCCTTTGGATGTCATCAGGATAAAAAGCATCATCTGCTCCACCTGAAATCATAATTAGGAGATGAACAACAGCTTATATACAATGAAACCTTTTCTGAAAGGCCATATTCCAAAAGATCTTTTATCTTTAGTTAAAATGCTTGAAAGCAATAGCCACTTTTATTAACGACTGCTTTGAGAACCTGTGATATGCTTCCAAAGGAATTTTTCCTAGTACAACTAATTGACAAAAACTGAATCCTCAAACCTCTAGTTTCCTGGCTTGTGTAGGGATTTCCATAGTGCAGAAGTGGTACACTAGGTAATGTAGCAGGAATCTGCCCATTATCTTCAGAATTAAGATCTGGATTGAGAAAATGTAGTGCCTGCTGAGAAATCTGTCCTTCCTTGATCCTTTCTGTTTGATTTTCTGGTCTCCTTCCAGGTTTCTAAAGAATGGTTGAAAAATAATGCTATGACACAAGGAACAAAACAGTCTTTTAAGGCTGCTTTATTTAACTTTCTCTTTTCCCATTATCTATAAAGATATTTTTTAAATCTTCATATTTGCAGTACTATAAATGTCTAGCTTGATATTGTCTCATTTCTTCTTTTTTAAGTAATCTGAATTACGTTATACCGAAGAGTATAACATAACTAAAAAGTAATAAAACTTAAATTTATGTAAAATCTTTGATGCAGTTGTTAATTCTTAAAACTTTCTGAACTAAAACTTAAACTAATACCTTTGTTTTACCTAAATATTTATCTAAACAATTTCTAAATTTGATAAAATAAAATATTTTCTAAAACTAACATGGCTGTTATATTATAATATATATCTTCTATCTTAATTCTCACCCTGAAAAAGTGCAAATGTATTTCCAGAGATGATATACCCATATGTCTTGAGGCTGGGGGAAAGAGCTGCTTAATGGTTGGTATGATAATGACATGGCAGGGGACTGTGCATTTACTTCTTTTTTTTTTGTACAGAAACAATCTGTTGCCACTCTAAAATCATCATCATGGCTGGGATACTCTAGTTAACATACACATTTCTGAATTTCTTTACTTATCATACAAACCTACTGCCCTATGTTCTTATAAGCTTTACAAACAAGGTATCTAACAGTTTAAAGCTTCCATGATACAGTGTACCTCGGTACTCATTGTTAATTGATTCCAGAAGGTGCAATGAATACTAAAAGCAATGAGTGCCACATGACTTACCACATGACCTTTTTTCCGGCCAAATAGGACTTCATGTCTGTCCCTTTTCCTACCTCAGAGACCTTTCCGACATGGCTGACTTCCTGGCCGTTCTCCGTGGACATCCCCCTTTTCCTATTGCATTGTATCAAGTATCAAACAAGCAACGAGTACCAGGACATTTTCACATCAAAATGCATTGAGTATCAAATTGAGTTCTGAAGAAGTCGAGTACCAAGGTTCCGCTGCACTATGTTACAAACTCACATTTAAATATATACCAAGATAATTTTTTTCTTCTAACTACTACAGCATTCATATTCTGGTTCTCACATAGCTTTTTGTACAGAAATAGTTTCAAGTGCTACATGAAAGATATATATTATCAGTGGTTCACAGTTAGTAAATTAGTACCGTCTCATTGCTGAGGGCTCCTAGATGAGATGTCAATTCATCTATCTGTCTGTCTTTTTCAGCCAACTGCATCTATTTAAAACACAAATTAAAATAATGTTAGTGACTAAGACAGTTCTCCAGATATATTTTCAGGATCAGATATTTATCATTATAATTTATAAGATATGCTCTCCATGTGGGTGTTGGAAATTATTTATTTCTTATACCTAGTTCTTTATATTGACTGTACTTGGTTTTCCTACTTATGTTTTGCTGAATTTTTAAGGGTTCTGCTGGTTTCCAAAACTTTCTTAAGTATTAAGGCAAAGCAAAAAAATTGCAATCCATAAATGACAAATCAGACTTCACACTGTAACCTTTAAGCTGGACTCTGCTTTCATTTGTCAAACATAAAAAGCTGATTTAGCATGTTAAGTATTTTGCTGATATGTACAGTATATTTTATAAAGTAGGAGATAATACTAGTCTTTGAAGTACCACATTGGGGTGAGGACATGATGAGGATGAGGGCAAAACAAAAAATTCCCAGTGAATTAAAAATTTTAATTTACTGAATTAAGTTGCTAACATAACTATTTCCTATTTATGTATTTTTTTTAATATAACAAAAACAGGAACTTAGAAATGTAATTTTAGGGCTGTACTAAAGACTGTTCTGTCCTACAATACTTACTTTTCTTTCATTACAAAACAAAAGCTTCTGCAATCACTTATGGTGTGGAAAACAATTAGCACTTTTAAAGTTAGGTTACATATGGACAAAAACATAATATAATGTATAATAAATAACATGCTGAAACTCATGTTCAGAAAAGCTAGATCTGTCATAACAGTCCCAAAGCCAGGTAAATAAATCATTCTGCATCACTGAAGGAGTACAGAAACAAAGAGGTGACATGTTCAGTGATAATAGTTCTATCGCAGAAATTTGGCTTCAATGATTCTATAAAGTGAGTTCAGGTAGTCTTTGATTTACAACAATAGGAACTGGAACTTCCATTGCCAAACAATACAATTATTAAGTGAATCATGTGGTTAAATGAATCCAGCTCCCCACATTGACTTTGCTTGCTGGAAGTCCCCTGGGAAAGTTACAAATGACAATCATGTGATTTCAGGATCCTGCAACTGTCATAAATACATGCTGGATACCACTACCCAAATTTTGATCATGTGATCATGGAATGTTCATAAGTTCACGTTCAAGCCACTTTTTTTCAGCACCATTGTAACTTAGAGTAGTCATTAAACAAATGGTTGTACCTGTAAACACTTCTGTTAATCACCAACTCTTATTTCCCTTGCAAAGTGATTATTTTAATTAGAAGATTGTATAACCATATTAAATAATTGTTCAAATAAGGATTAGGCTTACTAGATACTGGTCTTTCACCACAGCTAGTTGTTGCTTCACACTCTCACTAATTTTCACTTGCTCCTTCCATTTCAGTTCCAATTTGGCCAGTTCATCAGCATATATCGTACATTTCAATTTCTCATCCTAAGGAAAAATTATAAATCATCAAGGTTTGAGAAACCCACAGATTATTTTGGCCAGTGTTTTTTTAACTGAGTTGTTTATTAATTGCCTCTAATCATACATAATTTGACATTTTAGCTAAAGAATAAAACAATGAACATTCTTCAAAGTATTTAGTAGTCTTCTACACAAATGCGCAATTCTTTTTCTGCCAAGTAGGTCAGTGCAAACACAGTCCATAAAATTTTGCAACTATCAAGGGCACCCTATATCCAGAAACAGAAATCAATTGCCCTTAATTTCAATAAGCAGTATAATCAGTTATGAAATATTATCAAGTGCTAGTAAAATCAAAGAAAACTATGAGCAAATCATCTTCAGAATATTGATACTAGCCATGTTCATTGAATTAAATAATTAATTCCCTTCAAGAAAAGCACAGACACATAGTTTATAATCTTATTTCTTTGGAAGTTTATTTTTCATCCCTTTTGATATTGGCAAATCTATTGATATTGGAAAAAAGGTATACATATAGAGCTTCCAACAATTGTTTTAAAATTATTTTTATACAACTGAAAAAAAAAACCTTAAATAGGGCAATACTATGCAGTCCTATCACTGCACTAGATAATGAATAGTTATGAATATTTAAAAATAAATGAATAAAGGAAGACTGATTTCCAAGTAACCATAGATATGAAAATGCAAGCTTTCCTCTTCAAAAGAATAAATGTCGTAAATAGTTATATCATAATTTTGCTATCTGTAGCCTAGGTCTCCGTTCTGATTGACACTTAAATAAATTATAAAGAGATACTAACTTATAAGAACTTTTCAAATACATCAAGCCAACTGTGGACATAAATACACTAAAAACTCTGAGGTTTTCTATGATTCCCTAGTTTCTTCTGTTTTACCTACTGGCAGCATCAGCTTGTATTTCATAAATTTGTGTGTTCTTTCAGAAATTCCCTTATTCTTTTCATGATCCTGTTCCTTTTCTGAAAACTCCAAAACTGCATCAGATAAAATGATGCTAACTGCATATATTGATGAATAATATAGTTTGAATGAATAGTTCTAAGTAAAATGAGGTCTGTTTACATTCTGATGACAACATATTCAAGGGTCCTCTACATTTATATTTATTGATTTTTGGTAAAGACAGCAAAAAGCATGTTTAAAGCTGAAGGTAAATCAGCATTTCTTAGAAGACTGACCGTTTCCCCTCCCTCCAGCCCCATGACTAGAAAATTATTAAAGCAAGTTGAACCAGAAGGTGGTAAAAAAACCAAATAATCCCCTCTTTTCTCATCAAAGGGAACAGGGAATAAAGACACTTGACCTAAAAGCGAATTACAAAGCAGCTTGATTCTACAAACAGGAAAATCCCCCAATCCACTCCCCATCCTTTTCTGGAAAGATAACTGAAATGGATAGCCTCCAGAAATAAAACTGGCAAAGGAGAGCTGTGAGGTGGAAAACAATAGGCAGTGTTTTCACTTGCCTTCTTTGTGACAAGAACATTTTTAGTCATTACCCAAAATAAAAACTAAAAAAAAAAGCAGTACAGCTCTGAAAAATAAAAAGGTGATTCTTGACAATTTTTGTTTTTAAAAAATATATGAGCAGGGATGCAGTTTAAGTTTGTCACCATTCTTCAAGGCTAAAGATTGGATCTACCAGCACAGATGCCAGGATCATTGGCCGGCAGTGTAGAACAGAATGATGTGGAAGATCCAGTACTGAGCTCTGAAATGACTATACCATCAATTGCAGTCAGTGGAGGAAAAATCCCCCTAATCTTGCTGGATTCTGCCTTGTCTTCTGGTGCCCAAAAGAGCAGAGAGGAACTCAATCATGGCTGAAAGAGAATACCTGGAATTCTACTAGGTATAACTGAAGCCAGAGCCCCTAAGAAGACAGAATAGCACACCACAAACTATTTCACCTCATGATCCTCCCAAACTGCTTAGATCTGGTTTTCTAGCAGCACAGATAAAAAGAGCTGAGTTTTCATCATTTTCCAACTATAGGAAATGACTAGAAAAAGGAACCAGAGAAAAAGGCTATAAGGAGAGCTTAGACAAAGACTTGCAAACCATAACTAATTGCAATTTGAAACTGGGAAGTGATTGTCTCCTTGCAAATGAGGATATAAATTCTGATCCTGCCTATCAGAAAAATGAAAAGGAATAGATAGATAGATAGATAGATAGATAGATAGATAGATAGATAGATAGATAGATATAGACAGACAGACAGACAGACAGATAAAACTATGGAATAGGTACACTCGTCTTCTAGAATCAATAGAAAGAGTTGCTACACAGATGAAGTTTTTGCATTTAAAAAATAACTTCTGACTAAAACAAAACATGAAATTCCTAGGCTGTTTCATGATGAAGACACTGATTTTAAGTTTTCCAAGAGTTACTAGTGGAAGAGAAATACACACTATATATGTTTTCGGGGATTTTTAGATTTCAGTTTTATTTTTCTAAGGAGCACACCTACCTTTTGGGGGGGAGGAAAACAGGGGGGAAAATCTGCCTCTGCCTCCCAGCAATTTGCTTCCTTGCAGCAAACAGAAACAGCCTATTTCAGTTTCAGTACAGCCTGATTAGCACAAGAAAAAAAAAATTGCCTCTGCCTCCCAGTAATTTGTCTCCTGGGGTAGCCAGATTCACTTAACAGCAGAGTTAGTAACTTATCATCTGCAGTGTTTCACTTAACAACTAAGGCAAAAAAAAGGTTGTAAAAATGGGGCAAAACTCATTTAACAAATGTGTCACTTAACAAAAACTTTGAGTTCTGTTGTGGTTGTAAGTTGAGGACTACCTGTATTCACTCTGAATTTTATTGCTTTTTAGTGATGGAAAGACCATCACAAAGGGGATGCTTTACTTTTATACTATAATATTTAAGTGGTTATAACTAAATTTGAAAAAAAGATAAATTAAAAATTAAAGTATAGTAGGACATTGCGGATATTGAACAGATCAGTATTAAAATTCAGTAACTGGGGTGTGATTATCTTCCTATCTGTAGAACAAAAGAGAAATACAAACTTAGCCTAATTTCTTTTCCTTAGCCAAAGACAATTACTTTGTCCAAATATAATTCTTCAACTAATTTATATTTATTACTCACATGCTTAAAATAATGTTTCCTCCTATTTTGCATTAATTCTAAACCTAATTCTCAGAAAACTATTTTGGTAAATGACTAAAGGGGACATTAAAGGAATCCAGGAGAAATAATATGCATCAAATTACAAATAGCTGTTGGAATATTTAATAAAATAAGCCATCTTAATGCATCACAAAATTTAATCGAGTAAGCTTAATTTGATAGTCTTAAGAACCATCCATCATGCTACATTTGTAGCCATATAAATTTAGAGTGTGTTGTAAATTGATCAATTTGTTGTTTCAGGTACATAGATTCAGATGAAATTATGATCAATAAAACCTAATGCAAACTACAGTATCACTGCAGATATCACAGTTACACTATTTATTCAGAAGAATTAGGATAAGGAATTTAGCCTATGTAAAAAGAAGTCACAGAAGGAGAAAATTCCTGTTGTAATGGAGAATATATGTGCTGTTTTCTCATAATTGAGCCTTCCATTCTGCTATGGGAAGACAGAGATCACTTCTATCATAATTACTTTTGCTCAGTTGATGAGAATTTTATTCTAACAAATCATAATGAAGAGATTACAAAATAATAATAATAATAATAATAATTATTATTATTATTATTATTATTATTATTTATTATATTTATATGCCTACCATCTACCGGAGGGACTCTGGGCTGATCACAAAA
>JANHFM010006908.1:44792-56286 GCA_032468115.1 Grayia smithii
TATTTCTTTCTCAGCAAAATAGAAAGCAAATATATTTGACTGGAAATAGTTTGTTGTAAAAACAACTGCCTGGATGGCTCCTGGGATGGAGCTGAAAGGAGAAAGGGAAGCAGTATGCTCTCTCCCATATTTGGGTAAACCAGGTGCTACAGAAAGAAAAAAATACACACACACACACACACACACATTTAACAACTTATTACTTGATTATGTGTTTGTTTACATATGTGAAAGCCCAATTTAAGTGCTAAATCCCAACAGAGGCATGAAATGGTAATCTTGCTCTGACTACTCCATATCTGACCTTTCAGTGCTGAGCACCAGAATCTCATATTTCTGGATGAACAGGAACAGGTGCTTGAAATGCAGCAGAATTCTCCATGCAATCTGGGTTCCAATAAATATGGGTTGTACAGTGATTAAGAATTGGCCTGTGTATCTGAGCAGGACTTTTTCAATAATTAAAATTATTGAACTTAAAAGTCCCTGATCACTAAATCCAAGCTCAGAATTGAAATTTTAATTGTTACAATAATTTAATGTACTTAAATGTAATGTAATATTTCTATGGTTTAATTTATAATTTAAAAAATTGCACTGAGCATTAACTGTTCAATCTTAGTAACTCCTTTGTCCACTTATATATATTGTATTTCTGTACCAATTATTTTTCTCTCCTCTCTCTTCCTGTTTGGTGTTTTGGTGGGTTTTCTGGTTTTTTTTTGCTTTTAAAAATAATAAATAAATTAAAAATCAAGACAAGAGAAAAAAGAATACTAGTTCATTTATCTCCTCTCCTAATTAACTCCTGCTTATTGATTGGCTGCTCTCCATCTAATTAGTAGCTGTTGCCTTCTATTTTTTTTGTTTTCTATTTCTTGTAGAAATGTAATAATAACCTCTAGGAGTCAAAGCAGCTAGAAGTATTCTGAAATATGTTAATGAGCACAAATGCCTTGTAACTGAAATATGCATAGAGCTTGTAAATGGTTTAAAACCTAGCAATTATCTACAAGAAGAAATTTAATAAGATAGGATAGATAGATAGATAGATAGATAGATAGATAGATAGATAGATAGATAGATGAGGTAGATGGATGGATGGATGGATGGATGGATGGATGGATGGATGGATGGAGATAGATAGAGGATAGATTATGATAGGTAGATAGATATAAACAGACAGACAGACAGACAATCTTCTTTACAGCATTTCTTGATGTCACTTGAAAAGTACTCTAGGGTTGACATAAATTCTATCAATGTAGCTTTATCTGTCTAATTTTAGATAAAATGGGAAGAATCTGCATTTGCTAGTTTCTTCAAGAAATCAATTAAATATACAGTGTTTTCCCATACAATGAGAAAATTACTTCATTCATATATTTCCACATGGACAAATAACATAAGAATCCCATTGGCTCATTTATTTTAGAACTATTTATGATGCCAATGTGATAATAACAACTTCTGCCCCAAAACTTGTGCACCTGAGCAGTACTGGAGTAGAAGTCCAAGAATTTAGCATGGCCATCTTTTGTTCACTGATTTTATTTACTTCTCAGATAATCACAGCTATTATTAATATCAATATCAGTACAGAATAATGCAAGATAGCTGAAAAAAGATCAACAACAATAATAAGGAATAGTCTAGTTTCCTAAGCTAACAGAAACTACTTCCTGATTCCCCAAAATAATTGGGTCTCAATTAATATGAATTATGCAAAGTAATTTGAAACCATAGACAATTCAGTTTCTATCTCAAATTCCCAATAATTTATCAACATATTAAAAAGGCACCACTTCAAAATAAAGTTTGTAAAGGTCAAACTGTCCATATATTTAAAGAAGTCAATAGCTGTAATATCTCTTTTGATCTTTTTTCTAAGAGGGAGCACAGGTATCCTGATCTTCATTGACATGTTGGGATGATGTTGAGGGAAAATAAATAGTTTAACTCTTTGCTATGTATTGTATTCTCAATCCCAGTTTGGCAGTTTCCATGCCCAAAATGTAATGTATTCACACAAGGGCAATGTATTGTATAGCGTGATCCCTATTTCTTCCTTCTCTGCATTTTCCTTTTCCTGAACCTGTAAGACCAGCCAAATTCTTCACTATGATGACTAAATGAGCTATAATAGATTGTTTAACCATATTTTAGTGAACAAACAACAAAAACCTGGATTTGGACAACACCCAGTTGTCACCAATATGGCTTCCAAATTATATTATCCTAAATCAAACCAAACAAATCTAATTATGGCTTAGTGTGCTATTTGAATCCGGACATATATTTGAACTAGTTGACTGCATGAATCACCTTTTATAAATGTAAACTCCATTACTCTAGTAATAGCTCAATTTATTTTTAATTGAGTCATTGACATACAAGACTGACATACAGATGACAATTCCGTAAAATTTTCACATGCAAGACAGCCAGGATACACTGGAATGACTATTATTTTTAGACTACATTATACATATTAACAGCTGTAGATGATATCATGCTAAAAATTCAGGGGGAAAAAGGTGTTTTGCCAAAGAATAGTTTCATCATGACAAATTATAAGCTCAGTTGCCAAAAACAACAGAAAGAAAAATGCATAAACAATTTAAGCTCATTAATGGTGTGCAGAGAAAGTACTAATTTAACAGCATATTTCTCTTGAGACAACTCGATTCAATGTAGGAAAGAGTTTGCTAAACAAATAATGGGAGAATTCCAATTCTTTTAAAAAACAAAGTAAAAAAAACTAAAACTGATTCTGCAGAAAGACTTGTACTACAAATAACTGGACAGCAAGCAATTGCTAAGCAGTAAGGAATAAAAGAAGAATTTATCCAGCCATGGAATTCTTATTTTCTTATTCTTACAGTAATCGGTTTTTGCTAACTGTTCTTAGCATGCTACTGTTAAAAACCCTTAACCTAATTAAATGTGAAGACATAACTCTGCAAACACTAGAATATCATAATTTGGCTATGATTTCACATATTATCCTCGCTCCAAGAACAGCTCAAAAATCCATTTAGAAAGAAGTCCTTTTTTAAATACTCCCCTTGGAAGAAATATCTTCATAAAAGAGAAGAGAGGATGGTGTCATACTGAGTTAAGCTAAAGAACCATCTGTCCAAAATTCACTGGCCAATCAGAGGCATTCAGTGAATCCACAAGGAGAGCATGTTTTTACTCAAGTAATTGGTTTTGTCATGTTGATGGTATATAAACAAAAGTTCCTGAGGATCCACCAAGGTTTGTGACAAAGTAAATTATTTCTTGAAAAGGTATATATTATAATACAAATACTGTAGTTAGGCCAGAATTCTTGAGAGAAGGCAAATTATACTAGCACAACAATTCAGCCATGCTCCTACATTTCAAGATGAGAAATGTTAAAATGGCTTGAAAGGTTGATTTTCCTGTCTCTTAATTCCAATTTAGTCCACATGCTATGCCAGGACTACAAATTTTCTTTTATTTTTCTGTCAAACAATTAATTAGCCATTGAGCAGGAATGCTGCACTCCAAAATGTAGATGGAGCCAGGAACAGGCAGAATAAATAAAAAACTAAAATTGCTTTTTTAAAAAAAATGTAATTAAATACAGGTCCCCGTTATAGTGAATCACATTCCCTTTCTGTGACATAAAAATTTAAAGTGTTGTGTTTAGCTATGATGCCTAACTATGATGTTCCTTTATAATAACACAGGCCTGGTTCTGTTCATGGTGAATGAGAAAAAGCAGGAGAAAATAAAATAAGTACAGGTACAACCACAACTGAGCCCAAAAGTTATGTTGCTAAGTGAGACACTTGTTAAGTGAGTTTTGCCTCATTTACCTTTCTTGACCTAGTTCTTAAAGGAATCATTGCAGTTGTTAAGTTAGTCATGCAGTTGTTAAGAGAATCTTGTTTACTCATTGACTTTGCTAATCAGAAAGTCGCAAAAGGTGATCGCATGATCCCAGGACACTGCAATCATCATAAATATGAGTCACTTTACAACTGACTGGATTTTGATCATGTGACTATAGGGGTGCTACAACAGTTGTAAGTGTGAAAAATAGTCATAAGTCACTTTTTTCAGTGATGTTGTAACTTTCAATGGACATTAAATGAATTATTGTAAGTCGAAGACTACCTGTAATTACTTAAATGCTTTCCTGTTGCCTACTACTATTTTTTAGTATTTTATTCTGAATTCTTCCTGCTTTTTAAGAAGACACGAAGGCAGCATACAAACAATAATAAAGTAATTATTAATAACAAATGGAAATTCATCCTTTGAAAATATTAAAACAACACAATAATTTAGAAGAGCATTTTCAAAAGGTCTTCTTTCCTAAAAAACAAAAATTAAATCTAACTACAAATCAGAAAAGAAGATATGCCATAATTTGAAAGCAGGATAAAGCTCTTTGTGGTGAATTCCAGAACAGTGTGATTCTGAGTCAATGTTCTCAAAACTGCCATCCACTGTAAAGAACCAGCTGTGAGGGATGCCAATGCCAACAATCAAACAATAAGGTTCCAGTGTGGAACAAGAGCAGCCTTATGATTGAAGCGTAATATGAATGATTAACATTGAAGCATAACAATTGACTATTGAAAGCTGACATTTGAATATATCTTCTGAAGCAAGATTATGTTTATAATTCAATTGGGCTGCTTCTAACTAACATAGGTTATATGACATAGATCATATCAGGGCAACAGCTGGCATTTTTTTAAGAGGAAAAAAATAGGAAGCAAGGCAAACAAAGAAAAAGATGGATGGATGGATACTGTATGCTTTTCTGTTTCAAGTTGAAGTTAATAGTAAATCTCATCTGAAAAAAAGTGGGAGTAGAGTAGAATACCATTTCCAGTGTCAACCTTGGCTCAGTTAGATATATTTTTAAAAAAGGTTTTCTGACCATAGTAACCTAGAGCAGAAGGATATTGCAGGCTGTGATGTGAGGATGGTAATTACTAGATGCAGTCAATAACAGCTCTCTTCAGAATGATTGCAAATCCAGTACAACCATGACCAGCACAAAATTGCTTCGGAACAATCAATAGGAATCTCCTGATTGCATTCTCTGGTGTATGGTTCAAATAGAAAGAGGAAAAAGTGCCCATTCAAACAAAAGGTCAATTTTACAAATAAATAAATAAATATGGTCTAAATCTAATATGAATTAGTTTTGGTCAATGAGCAGATTTATTGTGAGTGGGTGTGAAACTGAGGAAAAGCCAAATAAATCCTTCCATGCTACCCAAAAACAGAAGAAAAGATTGTCAGTAAATGATCAACATTGCCTGCTGAACACTGAAGGCTTTGGAATGGTTTCATCCTGACACAGGATTGTGCATATATGGAACACAACAATTACTAAATACTTTTGTCCATGTGACATATGTGAAAAAGGGACAAGCTCTGTTCATGCAGTTGCTGACCTTTTTCACCTCTTCTCCGTGAATAATTCTGGCTTTAGGCCAAAATCTAAAACTAGATTCAATAAATTGAAATTCATTCTGGCTAAACCTGCACCTGACAAAATCTTGGATCCAAATTTGGAAATTTAGAAAGTAGTATTTCCTCATTTCTTTCTCTAGTCAGTGGTGTCAAATGGCGGTCCGTAGGCTGGATGCATCACACACAGGCCACGCCCACCCCAGCTCCGCAAGGGCAAAAAAACATCATGACATGTCACATGACATCAATGTGCCGTGGCGAGTTTGACACCCGTGCTCTAGCTTGATGCACTAATAGACATTTCTCTTCATTCTCTTTATTCACAATTACTTCAGTTATCCTTTTAATGAGTACAGTGTATTTCACATTTATTATGTTGAATACCTCCCTTCCTATTCTATGAATTTCTGACACACACACTCATTTAATTTAGCAAATTAAATGAGAGAATAGCATCACTTGATAAGAAAAGCTTATCATACCTATATTTCAGCACAAGAAGAGATTAGCTCCTGTACAATGAGATCAACCAAGGATCAGCCATATTTTTTCACCCTTGAATTCACACAGGAGAGGCTTCAGCCCAAGCCATCTTTCTTGAACCTTTGCTGTATTTTTAGTAAATTTCATAGTGATATAACGCAAATATTTCTACAAAAGTGAGAGGTTTGTGTGGAGATAATATGTACCAAGCATCCAAGGGTGGCTTCACATATGATAGTGGTTATAATCAAAGATAAATTGCAGCTACACTCAGCATGCAAATGAGTTTCTTCACAGTAATAAATCTTGGGGGGCGGGGAGGAATAAGGTTACAATAGTATTACATTGCAGCTTCCACTGCAAGCCTTATGTTTTTTCTCCCTCTGCTACACCTTTATATTATGTGATCAAACTGTTAACTACACATCTCGGTATTGTTAGGAATCATACAGATAGCTAATTCCCTTGCTAATACAGATTCTGTGGTGGTTTAGCAATGATAATACATGAATTTTACAAACTCTGTTTGAGTTTCTGGATAAGAAATATGCATTTCAATAAAAACTTGCTAATTTACCTATAGTTCCCTATTTCCTATCTCACTTTCCTATATATAGAATACAGATGTGTGTGTGTGTGTGTGTATAATTAAGGTATGATGCAATAATATTCCTTTTTCTGTTTAGACTGCTGAAATATTTTTTTGCCCCACAGTTAATTCATTTCATTCATTTTTCATTTGTAACTTTTGTTAGAAATTTTTGAGTTTAGTTTTTTTAACCAGCTATCATTTCTGAGGGAAAATTCATTAGTCAATTTAGAAAGCTAAAAATTACCTTTTATTTTAGGTGATTTTTCTCCCTTCTTTTTTCCATATATTAAAGCAACAAAATATGATAAGGATTTATAAGCTTTTTATTCTGGATTAAAATTCTATTCTCAAAATGTCATGGAAACAATCTTATGGCTGAAATTTAATCATGTCTGAACCAAATGTGTATTTACGATACATCTTTACTAGCCCTGGGAGACAATAAATTTCTTTCAATTGCTAACCTGCATTGAGAATATTTTTTCTTTTTTCCTCAGAGTCCAATTCTCATATTATCTTCTCCAAGTCTCCATTCACTCTTGCCAAAAATACAGAGGGAAATATTTTGTATTGCTTCCACACTGTTCCTGGAAGATAATAAGTTGGCCCTGCTCATAGAGTTGTTATATTCAATTCCAGTCACTTCAGGAATTTGCTTTTTCAACCCTGTGAAATCATATACAACTTATCACATGTATCTTATCTTATTTTGTCTTGTATTGTCATCTTAGGGTGGTGAGGAGGTGGTGAGGAGGGAATGAGACCCAATGGCAGTGGTGGGTTGTTCCTGGTTCGGTCTGGTTCGCGCGAATAGGTAGCGGTGACGCCGTGATGTCACCGAACCGGTTTGCAACGTCCCGGACCTGGGCCCACCCGCGCGTGGGCCAAATTCACTTTTTATTCTGAAAATCCCGAAATTAGCGTTCTGCGCATGTGCAGAGTGCTTTTTCGGCAATTTTTTGTAAAAAAAAAATTGTCTGCGCATGCGTGGTAGCACGGTTTACATGCGCGCGTGAGCGAAGCGAGCAATGCTCTGCTGAACAATGTCAACAAAGTGTCAGTATCAGATTGCCGCTTCGTATCCGAAATGATGTGAGGTTGTAAAATGGTATTTAGTAAGGCGCAGTAGGCATACTATAAGGAAGGTAGTTCCAATTATGATGTGGAGGCCGTGAAAGCCTGTGGCTACGAAGAATAGTGAGCTGTACACGCTATCTGAGATTGTGAATGGGGTTTCTATATACTCTGATACTTCGTGCGCGCGCACGTGCACGAAGAGAACTGGTAGTAAAGGTAGGTAGAACCCACCCCTGCCCAGTGGGGCAGGAAAGCAGACCCAAGATTGTGGAAAAGTCAGCGGTGGGAAGCAGAGCATGGAAATGGGGAAACCTCAGAGGGGTCTGAAGCAGGCCATGTGTTTGCTGGAGAGGTGCTGCATTATGGGTCTGTGCCTGTCCTAGGCTTCCCAGGGCCTCCCCCATCTCTTATGTACTGCATCCTCCACTTAATGATCCACAAGGTCACTTAATGACCACAACAGGGAGAGCAGGAATTGTGATTGTTAAGCAAGGCGACCCATGGGCAGTTTGCTTAATGTCCATGATGCCTTCCAATTGCAATGGGCAGGCTGCCTTACGGTCATAAAAGGAGGACAACTTATAGTTAATATTCTTTATATTCATATCTTAGCCCAATCTATTTTCTGTTATTCTTGACTTTCATTGCTAGAACTTGCAAATCATTTTGATTTTCAACTATCAGTGTCATCAGCATTCTCTCTTATATATATATATATATATAAAGTTTTTTATTAATAATACAATTAAAAACATTGGACATGATGTGACTTTTCTGGTTTAAACATTTCTGTCAAGTTTTACCTTGCAACAAATACAGTTCCTTTTTGCTGTACATGTATATACTATCTATCACAATTCAAACACGTAAATTCTCAAGTTATTGATTTTTTGTTCCTCTAATTTTAAAAATCACACTGATCTTCCAGTCCAGCTTCTTTTGATATATATTCAACATATAATTTGAATAAAGAAGGAAGGACTATACAGCCTTTCCTCACATGGTACCCATCTGTTTCCCTATGTGCCATCTAGAAAGAGACTTCCAGATGTCTGTATAGGTTTTTTATTGGGACAATGAAGTATTCTGGGTTTCCCATTTTCTTAAGCACATATCATAGCTTGTCATAGTCAATACAGCTGAAGGCTTTTCTAATGAATAAAGCCAATATTTACTTCTTTTTGATGTTATTTGTCTGTCTCAATAATTCAAGTATATCAGCAATAAATCTTTAGTCTGTTCTAAATCCATTCTGAACATATGACATCTTCCTTTTCATGATGAACTTATTTCCTCAATTTTTCAATATTTTTTCTTTTTTTTCTACAGCTGAACCAATCCCTGAAAGACTCCCCTGTTTTCTCATATGTTTTCTGACCTGAGTGTTTAAAATGTTCCATCTTACTTGCATTCTATTTTTTTGTCATACAGAGTAGTATATATAACTGAACAAATCTTTCCTAGCCGGATTTAAGGATAAATGAAGCTTTAAAGTCAAAACTATGCCTTGATAAATGTCTAAAACAGACTGTTCTTCTGCAGTCATTGGATAATTTAGATTTTACAGCGGGGAACACTTCAAAGTATCAACTACATTTCATTAAGTTTGAATGACCCTTTCAGACCTTTAGCATGCTAGCAGTCTGTAGGGCCTCATCTACCTAGTGATATGCTCTTTAGCATATATGCCAATATATCATTGTAAGAAGGTAATGATCACTCTCCGCTTTGTCTAAAATAACAAAATCATTAACCTATATAAGGTTGAAATAAGTATATCAATCTACTAGGAATGTCTTGATTAAATTTCCATTTAATTAATTTAACTGAAATTTAAATGGAAACATAAAGACGACATGTCTTGCTATATGAGCAATTTATGTCATGACCCTGAACAAATTCAGAATTTGTAAGGAAGTTCTGACTTGGACTGATATCCTTTTTATTGCATTAAATGCATTACAATCATCACAAAGTTATTCTAAATTTGAGTAGTGCCTTGTAACATATTCTAATTTAGCCTATACATTAATTCTAATAGTTGTTATATGGGGTAAAGGTAGACTTTAATACTAATTTTTTTGTTCCTTTTTATAGCATTTTTGTAGAGTCATTTATAAGCCCTTTTAGCTAGTTTTAATTGCCACCAATATGCTTAAACTTTCATGGGTTGCAGTGATTTCAGAAGACATGGCACAGCTTTTGCAATTTGAAAAAGTTGTTCTGTCTCAATTATATTTTTAGATAAAGTTTACCTCAAATAGCTTCCTGTATTTGATAGTTTAAGAGATGAAATGTAGAGGGAAAAGGAAAGGACCTTGAGGGACAGAAAGAAGACAACAGTCAGATAAAAGAGTGCTGAGTCTGAGGCAGAAATGTAACATCAGAAAGCATCACAGATAAGTTCTCACAAAGATAAGCGGGAGAGGGAAGCACATTCAGATTTGTATCATTCTGTAACTATAGGTTTAAATAAAAGTGATACTGACACCTTTGACATTGAATATTTTAGTCTGATCGGTCTTGAATGGATGATATGAAGAGATCTAGTAGCACAGAAGAAGTCTATCTTTTGTACTGCTTGCCTTCTCCTAGTTCAGGGGTCTGCAACCCATGGCTCTGGAGCCACATGTGGCTCTTTCATCCTTCTGCTGTGGCTCCCTGTCACTCAGAATATGTGTCACAACCGCCAATGTGTGCCACCCGCTGGCGTGTGATTTATTAAGTTTTTTGAGCCATCTTTTTTTTTTGGAGTTCAAAATATTTTTATTGCGTGCAGAAATAAAAATTTGTTTTTTCTGTAGCAATTCATTGATTTCATAAATGCAACACACTATAGTTTTTTTATACATAGCATAAAGGTAAAATATATATATATGCAGTGTTATCTTCATTTTAGATATCAAAAGAGTTTTGTGGCTCCTGGTGTTTTCTTTTCTGAGGGAAATGGGTCCAAATGGTCTTTGAGTTTTTAAGGTTGCCAACCCCTCTCCTAGTTGCTGCCAGCAGATGAGAGGTCAGTGCCAAAATGTTTGTTTTGCACTTGTGAACACTCCCAAGTTTTCAGCAGTTGACAGTTGAGAGACCAGAGAAGAAAAAGGATGTTTCTTTGGGGGTGTTGACCTCTTCCCACTGAGGATGAAACTGCCACTGTAAAAAAACAACAACCAAAACTTGGTTGGAGACAATGCAGAAGTCTGAGATGAGCCATTTTCTATAGCACTGACATGTGATCAATCAAACTGCTTCAACAAATCAAATCAAATAGCCTTGATGGTCTGAATTACTCAGTCAAAGCAAATCTGTGACAGAATTAGCCTGTACAGAATTAGCCTTTACAGTTTTTATGTTCAAATTGCTGTTAACTTTTACAAACTTTCAATCAGATTCTGCCTATCTGTAGCTAAAATCCATTATCCCATATCCTGCATTTTGGAATGATAATGAAAAGGCCTTGATGTTCTTTTGTGCAACATTCCTATGGGGTTTTGAATAATTAAAAAAAAAGCTGGGAGCAGGGGTTCAAGAGAACTTCTAGGTAAGATTCTGTGCAGTTCGGAGAACTCCCAAATCCCACTCCTGGCTGGCTCTGCCCATCCCACCCCTCCCCTCCCCTCCCCTCCCAGGAGTCCCTACATGGCCCATTTTGGATGCTTTGACTGATCACTGTTTTAATTGATTTTATTGCTGTCTAAATTTTAACTGTTATTTCTGCATAGTTTAATTCTCTTTTAAATTTTGTATTATGTGTCTTTTAGTGCTGTGAGCTGTCCTGAGTCCCTCGGGAGAAGGGCGGCATATAAATCTAATAGAATAGAATAGAATAGACTAGAATAGAATAGAATAGAATAGAATAGAATAGAATAGAATAGAATA
>JANHFM010006910.1:35134-49754 GCA_032468115.1 Grayia smithii
AAGAAAAGATACATTCGTCATGAATCATAAGGTACAACACTTAATGATAGTCATAGGGAACCAATAAGCAATCGAATATATAGTAGCTATAGCAATAGTACTTATTTATTTATTTATTTATTTATTTATTTATTTATTTATTTACTTATTTATTTAATAGCGTTTATATGCCGCCCATCTCCCGAGGGACTCGGGGCAGCTTACATAAAACAAAAAACATAAAATAAACACTTTTTTTAAAAAAAACCCAATAAAAACAAAATTAAAATCAGCATAAAATAAATCAACACCCCACATCAATTCAGCCAGGATGTAGAAAAAAGTAGAGTCTTTAGGTCACAGCGAAAAGAGCGGAGGTCAGGGGCAGTCCAGAGCTCAGTGGGTAACCCATTCCAGAGGGACAGAGCGACCACAGAAAATGCTCTCCCCCTGGGGGCCACCAGCCAACATTGACTGGCCAATGGCACCCTAAGGAGGCCCTCTCTGTGGCTGTGAACTGGACGATGGGAGATTGCCGCTGGCAGAAGGTGGTCCTGCAAGTACCCCAGTCCTAAGCCATGAAGGGCTTTAAAGGTAAGTACCAGCACCTTAGACTTTTATACCATTTCATAGTGCTTTAAAGCACTCTCTAAGAAGTTTGCAGAGTCAGAATATTGGTCCCAATAATCTGGATCCTCATTTTACTTACCTCAGAAGGATGGAAGGCTGAGTTAACCTTGAGCTGGTCAAAATCAAACTCCTGGCAGTCAGCAGAATTAGTCTTCAATATTGCATTCTAATCACTGTGCCACTACAGTTTTCTTAGACCTTTGGCTTGAAGAGAAGGCAAACTCATATAAAATATTGCCACTCAAGAATCAAATTCCATGCAATTGAGGATTTGTTTTTTTAGTGGTAATACCTTTAGGATACTGCTGATTTAAATATTAAACCCACATTCAGAATTATATAGCAATAGAGATAGTCACGTGCCCTGTAAATTGGATCCAGTAAAAATTATAGGATTCTACATCTGAAACTAATTAGAATTTCAGAAAAACAAGAGCCCTATGTAAATCTATCTATCCTTCAAAAAGATATTTAAAGAAAAAAAAGTGTTAAGTTCATATCTTTTATTGAAAAATAATTTGCTGATAAAATGTTCAGATGGGTATTGTTAAATAATCTGTCTTTTTAAACCAGTTACTATATAAAATCTTCTTACTGCCTGTGGTGTTCTAGATTACAAACAATGGTAACAGCTTTTTCAATTAATTATAAATAATTTATAAGGAAAAATAATAGTTTTCCAAATAATGATTTAACTGGTGGATGATTCTTGTCCCATTTTGCAGCTTCTGGCCACAAAGAAAAGGCCTCATAATTTTCAACTCTAATTACAATATGGAATCTATTTATCTATTGTCTGTCTGTCTGTCTGTCAATATAAATATTAATAATAATTGTGATGGCATATAAGTGAGGACAAATAATACATTCAAATAAATATAGAAAAATCTAATTCTATTCATACTTACAAACATACTTCTGAAATGTTGCTAGGATTTTTTTAAATGCCAATTTCTTTGCAAACCTATTTAAGCCAAATTCACAGGGTCTATAAAATCTCCATGTGGGCAAAAACCAATTAATTTATACTTGGGTACATATAGCTTACAGAAATAACAGAACTGTATTCACATTCTTTAAAATTCCAGAAAGGCAAAAGCATGCTGAAACACTCTGGTGAAAGGTAATGATGACTGGTATGGGAATTTATAAACCACGTAGTATCTGTATAATATGACTGTTGATTGGGAGTTTCAGTGTAATTTCGTTTTTTGTGTGTGAGAGTTAAGTTTTCAAAAACTTATACATTGCATTCTTAATGCAAAATTTTCACTTGGCTCAATTTGCATATGTGACAGATGTAACGCTATCAGGAGAATTCATATCTGCTGAATAGAGAGCAATCTGTTGTATGATTTTATTGCACTGTAAACTTTTTACCCTTCTGAATATCATCTTTCCTTTAAAAAATAATATAAACAGTGCACAAAACATGAGACAGCTTAGCTCAATGATGCAGTCATTAGTGCTGCATAATCTGATTCATTTGCTGTTTTAATAATGCAGAACATGGGTCTTGTTCTATTACATTGCTATTAATGAAGAAATGACATGCTTACAAAAGATTTACTGTATTGTGATTTGCATATAGTTATCTTTAAAAGAAAATGTAGTACTCTTTTGAAGTGAGATATTCAATCTGAACAATCCAAACCGAACAAGACTGCCATCTTCTGTTTTAACTGATAGAAATATAAATCCAGGATAGAGGAAGTATAGCTTATTATCTGCTACTCATGATCATATGTTCTGTAGAGAATATAATTTGTTCTCGTGTAGTTTCAAAAACAATTTCCTCTTACTTAAATTAACATTATGTTATTAACATTAACATGAAACACATGGGGGGAAGGAAAAGAGAGAGGAGGGGAGAGACAGAGAATATTGAAAATGTATTTCAGATTCAGGTAAATTTTATACCAATAACTTGATTTGAAAATACTTGACAATTAATACTACAAAGATTTAGAATTCAAAGCTGCAACTATGTATCTGCAAAATTAGTCAGTTTCATGTGGAAAGAGAAAATCAGAGATACCCTTTAGTGTACACATTTAATTACCCATTTTTAAAGGTGTATAAGATGATATAAGATATAGAATCATCTATGGGTTACTCTGAGCACCTCTCTACATGGTTCAGTTCACCACTATAACCAATTGTACAATAATGTGGTATGTTTCTTCAGTAAAGTATATTTGTGAAAGTGCTAGTTGCAAGTAGGAGTGGATTAAAAAAAATTCAAGTGACTGTAATTTTTTAAAAAAATTAACACTAACCAGAATTATCTGTATTTATTTTAGAGCTTCTAATAGACTTTGTCAACTGTAACAATATAAATATAAATTGTTTATCAATGGAGGATGCCATTTTATGACTGGTTCCATCTCTCCCCCGCCCTGACTTTTTGGGATAGTTCAGACTATTGAATAGATTAATAAAGCCAGGAGGTATCAAAATAATGAAACAGACTAACATTGGCAAACTTGTTCCATAGAAGCAAAACAAATTTGTAGAAACTGGTAAACACTTTTTATAATAAGAGTTTAAAACATAAAATATAAAAGATATATCTAAAAACTTGAAATAAAGATTAGAGGTGTCTCTCCCTTACTTGTCCAATAGTCATTTCATTAAATAGATCATTAGTGTTCAAGTGGGTCATTCATTGTGAATTAATTAGCCCTGTCTGTTAAAGGTAGCCAGTCAGTGATAAAGAAAAGAATGTTTCACCAAAAGCTGTAGTGATTTTACTCTGTTATTTGATTTCAGAATATACTTACTTACAAATAAGTTGGCAGGCTATTCATATGTCACTGCTAAATATATTAGTAGTGTTTTTCAAGGTCAAAGACTGTCATTCAACATATGAGAAAAAAATATCTGAAGGCACTTAACAACATGTAGGATGTTCATGCAGAGACAAATGATATACGTAAGTCAAGTAAAAAGGTGACAGACTGTTAGAAGCCTAAGATGTACTATAATTGACAGTGTGTCAGTAATTGGCACAATATTCCTGGGAAACTTTGCAGAATACTTCTGTACTATAAATGTTATTCTGGCCAAGGATTTTGAAATCTAGGGTCTTTATAATGTTAAGTCCACAATATAAGTATTCATTAAATATTCATAAAATTAAGCAGTTTTACGTAGGTTAAAGTTTACTGATATCAGATCCTTAAATGAAAAATAATTGCATGTGTCTTTTATTGTAATTTACAAGATAATTCTTAAAGAATTTCATTCAAGAAGTTTCACATTCTGTGTTATGAAAGGTATATATAACCACAATGCAGATTCATTATCAACAACTTCCATTTTTCTTTTTTCTTTTTATAAAATAATGAAGTAAACATGCATGGCTTTACAGTATACAAAGAACTTTGATAAAATAATCCTTTATGAGAAGAATTGCCCTGTTCAAGGCCACTGTAAATTTAAAATAAAATAGAAGAAGAACTTAAAAGTAGCCCATCAACTATTACTACTTGACCATCACTACAGGGTGATATACACACATCCCACTTAATCTATGTATATGTGCATAAATATTTATGTAAAAACATGTTTTGCCTTCTTAGAGGATACTGCATTGGTGATCTTTTTTTGTTGACAACATATAAATAGTCATTTCAAGTTAGACTTTTAATTCTGAATCAAAATTCATTAAAATTGTCTGATCATATAAAAGAGCAGAATCATAGGATTAAAAGAATAAATGAAAATCCAGCCTGTTAGATCTGTTTATTCCTAATAAAGAGTCATTTGTTCTGGGTTCCCTAGTGAAACAGCAGAGGGGCAAAGTGCTTGGTGTTTTGGGACAGCAACATACAGGACAACTCAATGTCATAGGACCTGTATTTTATAACTGGTCTGTGAAATGTTTCAATCATGCAGAACAAGTAGTGGTCCAAACTGGAAAAAGCACTTGATGTGGATCTCCCATTAGCTGCATCCCATCTCTCAGTGGAAAATGAGCAAATAGTCAGGCAATTAGCATTCTCCCATGTTGATCAAAAAAGATGGCAGCCAAATATTGTGGTCAAGCTTTACCCCATTTTTACACATATTGTATATATGATGTATATTAAAAAGGGATGAGCCTCAGTCATTTGGCCACAGGGCCATGTTGGCTTTTTTCATCCTTCTTGCAGACACCTGACCTTTATTCATTACACTCACCAACACTATAACAATCAGGAAGATGCCTTAGTCTGACTGATCTTCAGTATCTGAAAGGAATATATGGATGTACACTTCAGGTCATAATCAGATGTCAATAAAAGTAATATTTCATTAAGATATAAAATCAATAATGTAATAATATGTTTATATGCATTTGAAATAATTTTAGTGATGGGAATTAGCATTTTTACAAAAAGAAAAAGAAACCTTACAACTTCTTTAACACATGTAACAAAATTTAGTAGGCCAAAATCGTATGCTATTATTTTTAGTTAACCTTTAAGGAGCAGTAAGACTGTGGTTTTTTTCTGAAACAAATAAAGCTATTTCTAATGTTTTTTTAAGTGTAATATTTGTTTCATATAACATATTTTCACAAATAATCAATAACGATCCATTTATATTCAGTATTCTAAATATTTGCCTTTTTAAATAATCATAAATGAGCTTTCTTATATATACCTTTAATTTGCTAAATTGAAAAAAGTAGGTTTTTTTCCCAAAAAACACTTAGCTCAGTAGCTGCCACTGGGTTATGAATATTTCTGTTGCCAAGGAAACCTGGTTGAATGTTGCATTAGAACTGGAATCCCAATTCCATGGGGCAATCAGAATCAAATATTTAACATGGTTTCTATAATTTCTACACAAACCCAGACGAGACATAAATTCCGAAATGGAGGATTCCTAACTGTCAAGTATTCAACCATGTCACCTGAATAATCTAAGTTTCTTTTCTTTTTCAGAACTGATTAGAATTCAAGCTCTACCTTCAAAAGAATTCAGGGAAGGAGTGTAGATAGTTTTGGGGGCCATCTTGAAGTTTTCCTAGTGCAATAGGAACTTTCCTTGCCAGTTTACCAAAGCAGTACAGTGCAGATGGCAGTTACCCCAGTAGAATTGATAGAAGAATAGCAATAGCACTTAAGACTTATATACAGCTTCATAGTGCTCTACAGCCTCTCTAAGTGGTTTACAGAGAGCATATAGCCTCCAACAATTTGGGTCCTCATTTTACCCACCTTGGAAGAATGGAAAACTGAGTCAACCTTGAACCTGGTGGGATTTGAACTGCCAAATAACAGGCAGCTAGCAGTCAGCAGAAGTAGCCTGTAGTGCTGCACCCTAAACACTGCACCACCAAGGCTCCTATATTTTTATAGTTACCGGTATTCATTATTTTTTCTTCCCAAATGTATGTCTTTCCATTTTTTTGGAAATTACAATCTCCAACTCTCTGAAATAGACAAATTAGTTCAAGACTTCATCCTTTGAAAATCTTCAGGTACAAATGAGAGGAAATGGCTTGATGCTAACCTATGCAGTTTAGAAAGATACTTGCCTCTCTATTATTAGGAAGAAAATATTGAATTAGTTGAATGTTTCAATCAATCCATCAGAACATTTCCAATATTCTGATAAAGTTTTCTAAGATTTAGAAGGAAGCTAACTGACTGTGCTTCCTATTTCCCTGAAATTGAAATTAATTTTAATTCAAGATATAAATATCTGTTTTATCTTTTTCTTGGCATTTTTTTGCATGATTTAGGGACCCTTTGTTTCATATTACATTTGACTGATTCTTACAGTAAAGCTATTAGCATATGATGTAATAAGGGGTGTTGCTATCAGCTGATTTGTTGCAAAGCCTGACACTTTTAAGGCTAAGAGAGAGTAACTGGACCAAGGTAACCCATCTGGTTTCATGGATAAAGATATAGCTACTCCTTAAGCACCAACCACAGCATTCTGGTTTTCATCTGCATAAAAGACCAGGTATGTAAAAGAAAATCATCCTGATAATTCTTTCCTTCTTTCCTATATGATTTCAAAAAAAATTGGAAATTCAAATTTTAGCTACCAACTGCAGTAAGAAATCTAATGTCCTAACAATATGAGATTGATATGTATAATTAGAAAATTAAAAAAATGTATTGATTTTAATGGAAAACAGAGTTTCAAGGAATATATAGCATAGTATTCAAATAAATGAACTTTTTTTCTTTATAATTCTGCTCATTTTGCCTCCAGTTTTTTTCTCCCAGCACGAGTCACAATTAATCAAAGCTCCATATCCTTTTCAGTTGGTCATTTTATAATACATATTGGCAAATATGTTTTGAAGACCATGTTTGATAAAACTTCAAAGAAGCAAGTGTATGCCTAGGGAAAGAAAGGAAGAAAGTAAAAGTAGAAGAAATTATGAAGCTACAATAAGGTTTGATCTAACTGTAGTTACAAAGAGACCATGCTTAAACTAAATGTATCACTTTCCAATTCCTTTAAGCTAAGAGCTACAGAAGAAAATAATCAAATAACGACCCGAACAAAATTATCATTAATAAAACATTTTTATCAATAAGATTTTGTTTTGAAAATAATATTTTACTTTGGGCTTTGTCCACTTTTGTTAAATACACCTGGGGAAAATCCATTTGAATTATATTCTAATGGCATCTTAACATAGTTAGCATTGCCAAATCATCATGTTGCACACTGTTTATTAATTCATTATTTCATTATCATTGTTTAGAATTTTGATAGAAGTTCTCCATTTAAGAAATAAATGCAAAATTTTATTAAAGATAAATTTACACACACACATACAAGTTGTAAACTATTTTTAAAAGACCTTGTTCTATGAAAATTCATTACAAAATACTTTAGAATAGATAATAATTTTAATTTTCATACAACTTTTCTAAATACATCTGGAATGATTGAGGAATTGAGACAGAAATAATTTAAAATATGAAACATAAGGAACTGTGAAATTAATAAAATTTTCTATCAGGCTCCAAAAACCAAGAAAGTCACATTGACATTCTTCTAAGCCAGGCATGTCAAACTCAAGGCCCGGGGGCTAGATCCAGCCAGCAGAGTGCTTAGATCTGGCTCATGGGGGTGACCTGGAAACAGCAAAGGACCAGCCCGTGGTGCCTCTGCCAGCGAAAATGAAGCTTGGTGGCAGAGGATTGTGGGAAAACGTTGCAGCTGAAAATGGAGTTCGGGAGCCCATTTCACTGGCAGAGTGCTTGGGCTGCCACAAGCGCCCCAACACGAGTGTCATTGAGCTGGTCACACCCACTCTGGCCACACCCATCCCGGCCCCCCAAAGTCAAATGGAACCCTGATGCAGCCCTCAATGAAATTGAGTTTGACACCCCTGTTCTAAGCAGTTTTCTTTATTGTTCATTACTACTGAGAGAAATTTTGTGAAACTAAAACTATCATAAAATTTATCCTCTATTAGGGAGGAGTAATCGTCACCCTTTTTCTCCCACACAAACTATCTAAATTGCACTGTCTCTGGCTCCTCTGGATGTATTCCTTTTCTCCTGGGAAATTAGACAACATTCCATTTTCAGAAATGTTTTGCCTTGAGGCTGAAACATAATCTAGAAAAATTAATATGTGGTTTCAGTTTCAGTTTCAGTTATTGCTCTCTATCTATTTATCTTTCATCTTCCACTGTAACATGGAAAATTTCTACAACTAATTTCAGCACAGAGATAGATCTAGTTTGCCATAGCACTGTTTTCCTTTCGGTAGCAATACATCAATGGAAATGGTCTTGTAACAAACTTCGCATGCAGAGCATCAAACATACCACAGCAAATATTTAATATTTTATTACAAATGTATCAACACTATTTTTAAAAAAATTAAAGTTAAGATGCACTATTAATAATACTATCAAGTTTGTACAAAGACATAATGTTGTAATTTAGGGAAGGATAGAAAAAATGAGAATGTATATATTGCTTATGAGTTCAGTTTATATTTGGGAATACATGCCCTAATCCTGAAGTATTGTGTAATGTTTTGACAATTACATTAGAAAAAAATTGGCCAATGAATCTATTATCAAAGGGAAAAATATTTTCCTATTAATTTAGGACATTTATTTATGTACGCATTCAGCTTGAAGCTGTCCAAATCCAAGGAACTCTGGGTTGGTTTACAAGAAATTGAATAAAACAAAAACAAGATATGAAAAAATGATATGAAAAAATGGAAGAAGGGTAATATTTAGAAACCTGGATATGAAAGATATTGTTTATATGATTAGTGTGGAAAGCTGATGTATGAAAATGTGCCATTGTGCCATGTTGTTATTATTGATGTGGTTAGGGTTAACCCTAACCCTAACCTACATCTGTTTTCCTAAAATTCACTCTCCATTTTGGATGAGCTGACCTGTTTCTTTTTCTTACAGGCTTTTCAATCATTGTGTTGTCTAATAGGGTAAATTATATTTTGTAACATTTGGGTACCAGGTTTGCAAATTATATTACTGGTGCCATAACTCAGAAAACTAGTTATCAGCTTTACATGATAGATATGATAGCAGTATTCCAGTATTTGAGAAGCCATCACAAAGAGGAATATATTTTCCAAAGCCCCAGAGAGCCAGACAAGAAACAATGGATGAGAACTAATCAAGGAAAGAAGCAAACTAGAATTAAAGAGAAACTTCCTAATAGTGAGGATAATTAACCAAAGGAACAGCTTTCCTTCAGAAATGTGAGTGCTTCATCACTAGAGGTTTTTAAGACAGGACAGTCACTTGTCTGAAATGATATAGGATCTCCTGCTTGAGCAAGGGACTGGACTAGAAGACCTCCAAGGTCCCTTCCAGCTCTATTCTGATTGTGATTCACCCTTCCAATTAGCAGAAAGGGGAAACACACATTTCTTTCTTCTTTTAACATTGAATTGGGTTAATGTCAGTAAATGAAGGAGAACTAATGAATGATATATGACCCTGAATTGGGTATCCTTTCATAAACCATTCATTAATTTTACTTAATCAATTTGTACAGCTGGCAGTACAAATGACTCTTATGGAATTACCCCATAAACAAGTGACTTTTGTGGAATTATCCCATAAAAGCAAAAAATAAAATAAAATTTATAGCTATCAAAGAAAATACACAGTGAACAATGCTAATAGAGGCAAGAGATTAATCCTTTCAGACACTCAGGACCCCAGGCTGGACATCCTAATAGAAAAGTGCTATTATGGTAGCTAAAATTATGAGATACAGTATACATGCATATTATATGGATGTATATCAAAAATTCAGAATCATGTTAGAATGTTTCTTGGGCAAAGAAAGAGAGCACAAGGCAAAACTTTCTGTTAAATGATAATCCTGATTCTTTATCAAAGAAACAGCATGGAAATTCCCTTTATTTTGGAATATTGATCTATGAAAGGACAAACAGGATTTCCACTAGTATTTCTCCCTTTCATACAAAGATAACAAATATAAATGCTTTTTATATGCAAGCAGGCTCACTAAATACAAATACTTTATTTCCACTTTTATTTTAATAGAAAGTATTTTGAATTTGCAAAAAAAAAAAAAAAAAAGCACGTTATATCAATTGTAACTTGTTTTGCTAGTTGACTCAGGTATAAAAAATTTTGGTATTTTGATTCAGGGACCAGCAATATATATATTGTATAATTAGATTGTAAGGCATGCCCATCATTTCCAGTATTTCTTTTAAAAATCCCTTCCAATGCACGATGGCCAGTCCTAATTGTTTGTCAATAATGCTTTTTAAGACTTGGATAACTTTTAAAAGTAATTTGCTGCATGAAAAATAGATGGACTGTGAGTTAACAGTAACAGAGTTCGAAGGGAGGAGGTTGGAGGTTATTTAGTCCAAACCCCTGGTCACACAGGGGACTATACTAGGGATTCAAACCACCAAACTGCTAACCTTTCTGATCAACAAGCTCAGTGGCTAAGACACTGAGCCATCTAGCCTAGCAGGTATTTGAGAAGCCAAAATCTGTCTTCCCCTCATTTGTAGCAATATATAAATTTATTTGGTTCTATATCACTTCTGGAAGTTTTTAAGAAGAGATTGGACAACCATTTGTCTGAAATGGTATTGGTATAGGGTTTCCTGCAAGAGCAGGGGGTTGGAATAGAAGACCTCCAAGGTCCCTTACAACTCTGTTATTCTGTTATCTGTACTCAACAGCTGGGCCAGGCATTTAGGATCTGGAAATATGCTCTCTTCAATGCACCACACATACTGTAGTGGATTTTCTGCATCTCTAGTTCTTTGATGGTTTCGTAGAAGCTTTAAAATAGTATGTATAAATATTACCTTAGAAGTCTTCAGACTTTTAGTTTATGAAATTTTATGCTTCTTTTCTAAAATATTGTTTGCTCATTATTTTTTCCATGCATTTAGTGAATTAGCTAAGGTGTCTATACATTTAGTTTAGTTGTTCACTATCCATAGAAACTATGGGTAGAAAGAGTAACAGTAAAAATGGATTGTTGTCTTTTTCTGAGGTCCGATGCATTCTGGAAAATGGAAATCTATGTGTGAACAGGTGTTCAGGCTTACTCAAACATAAGTGCCAGCATACAGACATCCAAGGAACAGAATCCCTAGGTAGCATCAATACCATAATCCCAGCTCTTCTCCCTCTTGAATCTAATTTCTTGAGCTGACATTTCAAATTAATTATTCAAAAAGTTGGTATTTTAACATACTTGGTCTGGGATACTATCACAACTGATATGGGGCCTCATTTCTGACACTCATACAACTCTTTCAACTTCTTTGATTGCATTCGCTAAGGTTATCCTTTCAAGACAATTATAGTGAATGGCTGTAACAGGGGATGGAGCTTCCTTATTTGTCATTGAACTTTTCAGTTTTATTACCTGGATGTGCTTCTTCTTTACTGCTGTCCGGTGTTCGTGTGTGTCTTGGTTTGCTATGTTTCCCCTGTTGGATAAGTGATTGCTTATAATTTTTAAATGTTGCATTTTTGTTTTGCACTTCATTTTGTAGATGATTACAGTTTTTGCATTTAAACAATATTACATGTTAGCTGCCTTTGAAAATGGATAGTACAAAATACTTTTTCTCTTTAAAAAAATAAAACGTTTTTAAATAAATGCATTATATGGAGGCAGATCTTCTCTCCTAGGACTCCAACAAAAGAAACTTAATACTGGAACATGGCAACTCTGAATATTTAAATTGATAGCAATTTTAGTAGATAACCCAAAAAAGTTTTTTGGATCTGATTTGTTTATATAAGTCTTTATCCAGTCTGAGTATCTGCACTAGGACAAATAGGAGATAGCAATTCTTCCTTTCCCTGCATTTCTCATACTTTCTCAAGGTCTTATCTGGACCATAATGGGATCCTCTGAAATAGCATTGTAAATAGAAGTGATTACAGGAAATAAGAAAGAGAAATCTCTTAAATTTCTCTACTCTGTTACAGCTAACAGAAAATTATGTTGGTCTTTGCTCCAACCTTGTGCAATGCCTTCCTTCAGGCACTATGAAAAAAACCAGAATTGTTCTGATAATGAGAACAGTTTGGAATATGTCTTTACAAACCTCAATTAATTTTCTTTTTTTTCCCTTTCCTCAACTTCCTTGTTAAGTTTCTATACTTTTTAAAAACTAGTGATAATTTGAAATTTGATTGATGACAGCTGAAAAACAATGACAGAAACACATTTTGTTGCACAGGAAAACTTAACAAACAGGATAGCTAGTTTCTTTTGACAATCTGTCTACTAATTAGCATCCAATATCCAGAATACACCAAATATATCATATAATTTTTGCTTAGTCTTTCTGCAGAGAAAAGTCCAATCATCAAATGATTTATTCCTGTAAAATAACTAACAAGAGACTTCCCCAATAGGTTGCTCATCTCCTAGAGAGCTCTAAATTTATGTAAACATGACATGCATTTGTTAGACTTATGTTTTATAATCCTATTATCTCATAGAAGTGGCAGCTACAGATACAAATCATAATATCACTGTTTTGATTTACAAACCAACAAGCTGCATGATTGAGCAAGGATAGATCCTAATCTAACCATTTCTGTTGCCTTGTATTGCCAGATAACTAAAGCTACTTATTCTTATTATTCTTATTATTTTGTATATACCAGCCAGCTCTATTAAAGCTAGCTATTGAAAATGGAGTAAATACATTTAATAATTTCTCTTTCATTGCTGCAATTGGACAAGATCTTAGCATTTGCAATTTGTCATATACTGTACTTCATAATCAGATTACCACACAGTTTGAATAATAATTAATAGAAAGACAACATTAGCAAAATTATTTATTAATATGACAACTGGTTTTCATGGTTTTACATTATATTACAACATCAATAAATGATACATAATACCTACTCAGTTGAACATTAAGTTGCATCACTAGACATAACTTGCCTCATACCAAGAGGCAAACACTATTATTTCTAAATTCCAGGTACCATATTTAGAATAATATTCAAATAGAAGATTTTTGTATAATAATATAAATCGTGTAGACTGCCCAATAAATTTATATTTCCACTATAGAGAAGTTATCTCTAAACTTCTCATCATATATCTGAATTTTACTGTAATTTGTAGTATTTCTATCAATATTCTCTATGTGAACAGGGAGAACATTATAAATAACAATTATATGTACTTTTGCCAAAAACATGTTATTATAATTTATCTTTTTTATAACTTTATTGTTTTCAAAAACACAAGATTAAAACATAAACAGACAACAAAAATTGAAAAAGAAAAATGATCAACGAAGAGAAGATATGGAGATGCCAGTAGCAAACGAAAAAGTAATAAAACAGAAAAAATGATTTTTCATCTTTCTCTGGCACATATAAGAATTAAAAAATACATCAAACTTTTACTCTAAGGTTAATATTTGTCTACATTATTTCTATAATATATTTGTATTTCTCTAATCATCTAATCCTAAAATAGTATTTTAGTTCTTTCACTTTTTGCAAAAAAATGCAAAAGTGATTTCCAAGTAGAAATGAATTTATCAAAGTCTTTTCTTTTAATCAAAGCTATCAATTTCATCATCTCCACCAATTCCATTAACTTCATCATTCATTTTTCCATAATTCCTCCTCCATCCACTCTTCTTTCCAATAAATTAGCTAATGCCTGAACTTTTTTTTTTCATATATTTTCAGTGGGACTCTCCAGAATAGCTCTAAATGTCAAACAAAATTCTTCTTCCCTGAGTTCCAGCATAGCCAAATTATCCAGTTCTTTTTTTAGTTACAAATGCCTGATACCTTATTTTCTGAAAAGTCCATTTATCATTAACTTGTTTAATTTTCCTTAAATCTTATTCAATCTTTTCTCCAGTTTTTTTCCCAGAGTATCAAATTTAATATCTAGAGGTTGTGCCAGTTTTGATCCAGCCATCACAATTTCAGAAAATTCAACAAAATCGATTTATCTATGGAGTCTTATCTGATATCTTGACATGCAATCAAGGTCTGTAGCACACCCTGCTTGTGGAAGATACAATAATAGTTCTCAGCTGAAAAAAGAAGATCCTTGGATTTTAAGTCCAACTAATTGATAGAAATATAATTTAAAAACAAGCAATTCCAGACCATAACTTCAGACATAATCCCACAATACAGGTTTGTTAAGAAGTGAATTTTCAATATATCAGAAATAAAAATTATTTTTCTATTGAATACTTTAATATTACAACATTGCAAGTCAAAGAAAAATCAGTAGAAATTTCCATTTCCATTTCCATTCCATATAACTTCAGATTTTTTTAAAAATCACTAGAGAAATACTTATCTGTTTTCAAAGGAAGTCTCTAACTCCAGAAATAAATAGACACAAAAACTGATTTACAAATATGGAAGGTCAGTTATTCAGGGGAGATGGGAGGGGAGTTGTTCACTCCCTCTGATAGGGTGCGCAACTTGGGAGTCCTCCTGGATTCACGGCTGTCCTTAGAAGACCATGTGACAGCC
>JANHFM010006913.1:9695-23238 GCA_032468115.1 Grayia smithii
ATTTTATGGTTGGGGGTCACCACAACATGAGGAACTGTATTAAAGGGTCGCGGCATTAGGAAGGTTGAGAATCACTGCCATAGTTTGTATAGTATTGACAAGAGTGGTATTGACTTGCTACTTTCTTCATGCGACTGTGATGTGAGAGCTATCCCAAGTGTTACATATATTATATTTTTTATAATGCTTATAGGGCTCACAATTTTTAAAGCCACTCTTACTACTTTTGATAAACTGGGTCAACTGGATATTTGTTTTCTCTCCACTGAACTCATTTACCACATGAAGTAAGGTTCTATTTAAAAAAATATTAATAGAATATTTCAAATATTTTTGCATTTCATTTTCTCAGAGCTTCAAAGCTGCTAAGCAATATATAATTGATCCATTACTAATATTTTAAAGTCAGAAATATCAGCTATGGTGGTTAGATTATTAACCCAAAGCATGGGAGAATACCTGCAGTGAACATGCTTAACCTGGCATGCAAATATTTTCAGAAGGAGATTTTGCAATTGCCACTGTGGCATTGCCACTGAAAAAGATCCAGTATTTGGTTGCCACCTGTTTAATTTCAAAAGGTATGGATATTCTCAGCCAGGGTTCAGATGATAATTGCACTGAACAACAAGGCTTCCAGTGGGGAGACTATCACGGAGACCTGAACTCAGGCCTTAAAAGCTTTAAAGATCAAAAACAGCAGTTTGTACTATGCCCTGCAACATATTTGAAAAAGCAAGTAGACAAGTTAACACTGGCAAAGTAGGTTTGTATTTTTGTTGTTGTATAGCACTTTCATCAGTGCTCAGAAGAAATCCCACATCCGAAGCTGTTAGGTTTTACATGAAATAGATTTAAAGAGTTATAGAATTAATGTCTTTCACAGTGGGAATAAAACTGTGCTATGGTATCAGTGCTATGGTACCACATTTGGCATCAGATACCACTGATACCATAGCACAGTCTTTCTCAATCCTGGCAACTTTAAGAGATGTGGACTTCAATTCCCAGAATTCCCTGGGACGCTAGTAGGGACTTCTGGGATTTGAAGTCCATACCTCTTAAACTTGCCAAGGCTGAGACACACTGCAATAGCAGATAATCAAATAAGTACAAGTCAGCACCAGAGATTTTACTTTTTTCTGCATTGCTTTCTTGATTTAGTTTCCAGATTTCTGCAAACCCAGGTTGGGGAGGCCTCTGTACTTTCAGCAATGATGCCAATTGGGCTTCTACAGCCCAGCTGGTGTTCAGACTGTGCAGAAGGAAGAGGTAAACCATTAGCCTGAGCAGTAACAAGGTAAGCATCTCCATGCTGCAGGTGTTCGTCTCTTTCCTTTCAGAGTTTATGGAAACAGGATTAGGAGGTAAACCACCCAGATTATGTGCTTTTGCACATTAAGAAAAAAAATTGGCTTTGTTTACAGCAAAAGTATGGTGCCAATTTACTCTCACCAGGTAGGCTTCCTTAATTCAGTTTTACATGTCCTTTATCATTTGCAAATGACTCAATTTTAGATATCTATAATAACAGGATTAAGATGAGCCTGATAAGGCAGTCTTTTCAAATTCAAGCTACACATCTACAATTAAGGTAACAATTATATAAGTTATCATTTTGATAAAAATATTCCAATCTATTTCAACGCATTTCAGCAAATATGTTTCTTTAAACATAAGAATATGAAAATAATGTTTTACTATACTTGTAAATTTCTGTTTATTGTTATAAAAAAAAAAATCATAAAGCTTGCCAGCCCATTGGCTTTTGTAAGCAGCACCATTTCAGGACCCCAAACTGGCTTGTGATTTTTTTATTTAATCTGTTTGGCTTCCAGGGGGCTGGCATTGGGAGTAATTTGTAAAATGCCAATACCATTCACTGTGTTTTAAGATGTGGCTATGGTGTAATTCAAATGTTCATTAGTCAAAAACCACTATTTCCTTTAAGAGGTGAACATTGGGAAATACGAGTAAAACTTCCTTCTTACATTTTACTTGCAGATAGAGGAATTTTAAATGAATTCAAATGTTATGCTAAATTCCCTTTACCTTAATCAGAAAAAAAAAAGATCCCAAAAGATTGCACAAACTACACACAAACACACACACATTTCATCAGTATATTTTGTTGCTCCGATTAGCAAAAAAAAAAGTCTAGACTCCTTGTATGTGTAAATTTTTAACCATAAATTTCAACATTTGAATTCCCACATGTTAAAAGGCACAAAAGTCTTGCTATGGACAAATTTTGCCAATCCCCCGAGGGAAAAAAATTCAGAGACAACAAAACTATTGCCAGATCCACACTGACTTAGCAAGAGCTAAGAGTTACATAGAACTCTACAGCTTCTGCAGCTGTGAAATATATTTATTCACATATCTTACACCACAAAAAGTTGGGCTGAGAAAAAAATTGCTATTTTATAAATGCATTCCTCCTAATTATTGAAAATCAAGTTTATAGAAAAGAAATTAGATTATGATTTCAAAACAAAGTTGGGTATTTCTGGATGAAATAGCAAGTTATTTTGCCTGGCTTCCTCCGGTAAGGTATGTAATCAGCCATACCACTTCCTTTCAGAAGAGCTCTATGGTCTGTTGCCTTGGAGTAGAGATACAAGCAGTAATTCATTCTAGAAGGCACAAACTAAAAACTGGTATCACAGTTGAAGTTCCACCCTTCCTGCAGTTTGGCGGCTGAAAGGGTTTGGATGACATTATATCCACTCCTAAAAACACCCTCCCCCAAACAAGGCAGAGAGCTGCTTTTGAATTTCCCCCAAACTTGGATGAGTCTCTTCTCTGGCAGAGGCTGGAAAGCCCCTTCCAAAAACTGCCAAGTCTTTACCTAATCAACCTCCTCCCATTTTCTAAGAAAGAATCCTTAGACATCTCAGCCTCCACTACAGAGCAGCAAAATTGATTTATAGACTTTGGCCTTCAGAAGGCTGGTTTTCTGTCAAGCTTCATTTGTGGAATAAACCAACTACCCAACTTTGTCTTATATTCCCTAGGTGTGTGTGTTTGTGTGTGTATGTGTGAAATTAAAACAATCCTCAATCTAAAGCAATTTGGCTAGTGAAAGGGAGAAGTGGATGGTGGAAAGTAGCAGGGTAGGGAAAGTATCCATGAGACAAATGAAGAAGGGAAGAACCAATGGCTGAACTGGCCTCAGAAAATACTCAGATGGTACTCTTGAATCAGGAAGTACCTACAACCTGGAATGATCATGCTCACCATGTGATTCTGGGACTCCAGCTGGGTAAAAGAGCTGTTCAATCAATTCCCATGCCATCCTTCCCAGTTTCTAGGCTATCCTGGGAGGGAAAAGCCCATGTAGCTCATTTTTAATCTGTTAATGCAGAAATGTTTCAGTGGCCAATACAACTCTAAAACATGAAATTTATCTAATCACTGCAGAGAGCTATGCATTTTGATTAAGAAATCTAGAATGCTCAATTAAACTCAATGCTGTCTGTTGTCTTAATCAATATTTCTAATTGTTAAGGGGTTTGAATATTAGCTCGTAATTTACAGTCATGGCTCCATTCTAGATTCTCTTCCAGAAAGAACAGACTGGTAGGCACGAACTGAGGCCTTTTTTCTGCCACAGTATTGGTACACCTTCCTAGGGAAGTTAGCCATGATTCCTTCAAATAGAAAACAAAGATTTGAATTGTTCCTTACATATCTTAATGGTCAGGTTAGCGCTGACCATTTAAAGATCACCAGTTTTGTTTTGTATTGGCTTTATTTTTAAATTTAGTTTGTCTATTTCTTAAAGAACCCCAGTGGTTTATAAGACAAGCCATAAATATTTACAGATTATTAGTACCTAAACAAAGTTGTCTAATATACTACTAAATACATTTCTTTGCTTTTAAAAATAAGGAGGGACAATTTATTATTAGGAGGGAAGACAAATATAAAATATGGGAGTATACTATGAAATTGGACAGCATTATGTCTATATCAAGTCTGTGTATGCACTAGAATAGAGTAAAATGAAATGCAAGTTTTGTGGTAAAGGCAGAAGTCTATATTCACTATACTCCCGCATTTTTGTAGATTGAATTCATCAAAATGGTAACTTGCTTTTGCAGAGTTAATGAAATAGTGTTGGGAGCACAAAAGGATCCCACCTTCTGTAACATTCAACACTAAAAAAAACCCCTATCCAGTTGATAGTTTCTGGATAAAGTTTCCAGATAGTTTCTGGATAAAGAAGCTACCCAAGTAAGAACTTCTCCCTGTTCATTTGAAAGCAATTTTCAATTTCAAGTGGGAGTTGCATTAAAAGAAGCTATCATAACTGTGTCGGATCCTATGATTGCTTAGATTTTATTCCCATCAGCCTCAGATGGCAGTTCTAATAGAAAATGTTTCTTTTTTAAGATTATGATTCCCATAACCAGATTACACTAAATTACACCTGATGCATAGGATCATAGCAGTAGCTTTCATAATGTCTGCATGTACACATGATCCTCTTCTTGTTTGCATTATCATGATTGGGGGTGTGGGGAATAGCTGCCACATAGTTGAAGAAAGTGAGCTAGGCTACTAAACTAAGATAAGGACAAAACGTGTTTTGTAAGATAGATGGCTATATCAATTTGGCCAACAAAATAAACACAAAAGAAAAGTCATTGCATACTATGGTACTAACTGGGCTGGCCACTGGAAAACTCCTTTTTTGCTATTGATCTAAAGTTGGATAGCACAGCAAAGTCATCTCATTCTATCCAAACTAAAGCCTAAACTTTTTTTTTTAAAAAAGGTGATTTGCCATTTCCTTCTCAAGTATTATCTAATAATTACTTATTAAAGTAGCAAAGATGTTTGTAGATAAATAGCAAGCAATATCCCTGCAACATTTTCAGTGATAGAAAACAGCAGTTAGGCAACAGGATTTGAATGCCCTACCTCTACTGCCTTGGGCAGTCATACCTGCCCATCCTCTGACTCCAAAGTATAAAGATGGGAACAGAGACTTACCATGCAGGTTTGGTGTGGAGCCAAACAGAGCAGCTAAATAAAGTAACTTGCTTTGGCAGCTCACCCCCTGCCTGCCCCATAATTATAAAACATATAACAAATAAAGAATGTTCTAGTAAATAAAGTAACTTTGGATGACTGTGATGTTTCTCTTTGGTCTTCTATTAGAACAACCACACAATGGCTTAGAACAATCCATCCTTTCCAATTCATATTCCTTTAAAGCAATATCCAAATGTTGCCTGGAAAAATTATTCACAATATTCTCTGCCAAAAGAAAATATTTTGAATTATTTTTCTAGAAATCACACCAGAATAATTATGCTGACATGACCTTCAGTTTATTTAAATCTCTTCATGAATCAGGATAGCCTTCTCCCACCCCCAGAATGTGACTATTTTACATGTCCCTTCCCATGCCCCATTCCCTCTTCACCAATTGTCTCTCCTTTACAAGGATCACAAATCTGTTTCTGTATGAGTCCGATGAACTTTTAGAAATTTTCCTAGGAGTATTGGATATTCTGTGTTCTTATTTTTATAAACAAATCCCAAATCCCTTGATTACACATAATTAAAAAAGAGCACACACTATATTAGAACTATCTTCAAAAACAGTGTAAGATTGTGAATTTATTCTGATTAGATCACATAAAGTCCTGTTTGTGTGTGTGTGTGTGTGTGTGTGTGTGTATACACACACACATACACACATGTACTCTCACAATATGAATACAGCATCTTGGGATGGTTTCTGTCCAATTCCACTTATGTCCTCAGAAAATGTTCAGTTTCATTCTCCCAGTTTAGAGAAATTGTTCTCTTGTTCTCTGCCAAGTTCCTTTTCTTTCAAGAGTTTCTGGTTCTCAGCTCTCAATCTGTCCAGTTCCTCTACTAACTGACTTACCCTGGGGTCTTCTGTTGAGTCCCCTGCAAATTTCTTGTTCTCCATCTGTAGGCGGTTGTTCTCATCCTCCATCTTGGAAAGACATTTCTCCAACTCCAAATATTCCTTGATCAATTCCTGTTTGCTCATATTCTGTAGACTCTCTACATGATATCTCTCATATGTCTCTGAAAAATCTTTCTGAAGGAATTCAGTACCATCCCCTCCCATCCCATCACTACCCCCATCCTCCTCTTCCACAAAGTCTTCCTCACTGGTTTCATCTGACTTGGTGGCAGATCTTTTGGGGCAAAGGCTTGTCTTCAAATCTGGTTCTTCTTGATCATGATCCTCCATTAAAAACTGTGTGGTGTTGTATGGTGCAACAGGCTGTCCTTTAGCAAACATCTCTGCCCGCATCCTGGAAGCCCGTTGACTCTGCTTCTCATCAAATTTCTTCTTCTCTTCCCAGCTGAGTTTGTAATAAGGCTTCCAATGTTTCTTCTTCTTTGAAGGACGCCTCCTATGTTTCTTTTTGCCCAGCTGTTTTTCTTCTTCTCCACCAGACTGGGATCTGCAACTCTGGTCAAAAGCCCCACAGTATTCCTGCTCCTGTAGGTCTGGTTGCTCTCCATCTCCTGCATCTTGGGTGTCTGTAGCTGCACCAAATGTCTGGTCCTCAATCTGATTAATCCCTGGGGCAACCAAACTTTGGCTTCCTCCAACCACAGGAACTGTGAGTTCTGTATCAGGGAAGGCAACATCAGCACTGACTGGCCTGCCATCCTGCTGCTTAGCCACTTCTCTTGGTTGCCACCTATCGACAATCTCTCTTCCTTGGAGCAGTTCCTGGTTAGTGGATGGAGATCCAACAAAAGGTCCCCCTCCACCAGAGTCTCCTCCACCTGCACCCCTGCAGGGCGGGAAAGGTGTTTTGCCATTAGGCTGTTGCCTCAGATTGGCAGAGAAGGCAGCATCAGCCATAGCTGGGCTTTTAGCAATTTCCTCAGCCCAAAGGAGATTATTGGCTAGTAAATCCGAGGCAGGCGTTGACTCCCTCTTCTCTTGAAGGAGGGAGAATTTAATTAGCCAACAGTGTCTTGCTGGATGGTCCCGGGGCTGCCAGCTTCACAAGTTCTGAGATAGCAAATACTTTTTTAACTCTTCAGCTCAACTTGCAAGCCTTTACAGAATTCTTACTGATTACTAGTTACTAGGAGTATTAATCTGGAAGCCTTTTTTCCTCTTTCTTAAATTTCTAGAGTGTTACAAACATTAAACTTTGCAGAAAAAAGAAGACTGGCAAGCTGTCTTGGTCAATCTTTAAATGTTCGTTACCTTCTGGGAAGTGTGGAAGCATCCGGTTTTTTCCTCCAGTCGCTACTTCTCCTGTTTGTCACACTGTAGAAAAGATGCACATCTCAAATTATGAAAAGATAAAAGGTAGAGTTCCAGCTGAAGAACGAGCCACCGCAACAGAGCCCGTATGTCCTTGAAATACCTTGTACGCGACAATTATATATAAATATATATTAAAAAATGAAGATGCGGGAGACAAAAGGCCATTGAAGAGTTAATCAGCAGGGTTCTCAGTCCAGCGTAGGTGATAAAAAAAATGTTAAATGTCCAAATCCACACAGTCAAGGGTTAACAGTTCAGGCACGAAAAAGTTGAAGGCAGTTCCAATGCCAAGAGTCTAAGTGTGTAACAGTTCTTCTTTTTTCTTAACAATCTGGACCTCAAAAATCGCTTGAAAAATATTTCCGTCCCAAGCTTCAAGCTATGAAAAACTATCCAGTCCTGAACGAGTTAAAGATGGTTTCCTCCTCCTCTTCGGAGAGGAAAGAGTTAACTAAATGAGGGAAGGTTGGCTCCTCCACGCACACCAAAGTTCGAATCGCCCCCTCCCTTGCAGTTAACTCCACCCCTCCTTCCACCACTTTCCTCCTTTACTCAAGCGCCGCCAGTTCTCAACTGCTACTCCTAGCGCGTTTCCTCGCCTTATATAAACGAACCAGCCCCTTCAACGCACTGCGCAGCCGCTTCTCATTTTCCTGGTCCCAAGGTATCTCGGGATTTGTGGTTTCTCCTTCCGATCGATTGCCCAGTTCTCTTTTAACACAATGACTACCCTTCCCAGAATCGCGGCAAGGGACTGTTGTTTAGCCAATCAATATTCAAGGAGGGCTGGGACAACAAGGAAGCCCTCTCTGGTAGGCTGCCTAAATAACTAAAACATCAATGGCTATAATGGGAGCCCTTCAATATTAACTGAACCAATCAGAGGAGAATAGTTGGAGGCGGTGTAGGAGGTGGGAATTGGACTATACCAACTATTTATGAGAATATTGAAATCTTAACGGTTATTAAACCGGCCTTTTTGAGTCCTCCTAGAACTCACCTTCAAACGAATGTCATCTCAGCATTTTATCTGTCATAAGAACGTTGAAGGAAAATAGCTTCGTAATTTACCCCTCGAGAAAAAAAAATATGGTAGTGCCCAAAAAGTAGTTCCAATATAACTCTAAAGATTAAGAGGATTTTGTAATGAGTCACTCGTTTAAGATTGAGGAATTTCAGTAACTATTCGAGAATTTAGGGAGAACAGTGATGTCATCTCATGGCAAAAAAGATTTGGACAGGAGAGTTGAGTAGGAAGCTCTTGCTGGCGGAAGGTCACTAATAGTTGTGTAAAAAAACCCAGCTATGTTAACCTATGACGGTGACTGATCTACGTGGAGGGAGTTGTAAACAAACCGAAATTGGAAACTAGTTCCGTCTTAAAGGCATAAAGGCAGTCCTTTCGCTAAATCAAATGATGTAATTGAAGGCCTGGAAAGGGGATTGCAGTCTAGTGGTTAAAGGCTGAGATTTGGACTCTTCTTTCGCCAGGGGAAGATATGCCCAAGTTGCAACAGATCGAAGTTGAAAGAGTTTATCAACCAATTCCTGCTAGGTTTTTACTCTCTGGCTGTGAAGAAAGCAGGGTGGAGAACCGTGACTGAAAAGAAAGCTGCAGAACTTGAGCTCTTCCCTTCTGATGCTCAGAAGTTGGCTCAAGTCATCGGGAAACAGATGCATTCTGTATATGCTCAGAGACTGATTTATCTTCAGTTCTGTTTCACCCGTTTCGAGACCTATGGGCTCCATATACTCCATAACCCTTACTCAATACAGTTCAACAGTAAAAGGAAACGGGTTTACAACCCTCTTTTCCACTGAACTGAAGCTGGGACCCAGATCCAGGCTGGCATTGATTGCCTCAGTGGAGGTACAGATCAGGAATTCCTCTTTTGCAGACCCTCACCTAAAAGGGCTGCTTAAGAGGGAGATGATTTCCTTTGCGATCCTCACCTCTTCTATCCCAGAATCCTGACTTGTCTTTCACTGCTGTTCACATTGTGGAGTTGTAAACAGGACAGGCATTTGGTTAGCTTTTACAATGGAAAAAGTGAGATATGTCAGTTGTAGATAATCCGCTTATTTGTGTATAGATTTTATATTTTTTATGTTTTGTATATTTCAATAAAGTTTGTAAAAAAAAATTTTTTTTTAAAAGGAAAAAGTGACCCAAGTGCATAACCGGGTCGGAACCTCCACTCCTTCCGCCTGGACCTGAAGACAGTGGCTGTTTCAACAGCTGGACTGACGTGATCTGGGTTTAATTATTTATATTTAAATGGGTGTGTAAATGACTATTTTTAAAGTTTTATTTAATTGTGATTGTGTTTTTTAATTTTTTGTGAGCTGCCCCGAGTCCTTCGGGAGAAGGGCGGCATATAAATAATAACAACAATAATAACAATAATAACAATTTTGTAAATAAAAGGTAAAAAAAAACCTGACTATGTTGGAGCCAAATACTGTAGAGCCTTTGAAAAGTGAACCAACCTCTTGAAAATAACTTAGTGATAGAAAGCCTAAGAAATGATTAAATTTAAAATGCCAGCATCTTATCCTTTCCTGTGAAAACATGTTGGCGTGATTGTAATTGCATTAAGCTAATTCTATAAAACTACATTTTTAAATGGCAGAAACGAGTTTTAAGCACTGGGTTTTTGAAGAGTTTTAGCAAAAATAAACGGGTACACCTCAAATTAGCAGGAGGGAAGTTCAAAAATAATGTTAGAAAGTGTTATTTCACAGAAAGATTAAGGGATACTAGGAACCAGCTTCCAGCAAAAGTAGGTAGTTGATCAATCATCAGTAACAGTTTAAATATGCTTGTGGGGAAAAACATGTCTATCATCCAACGTAAATAATAAGTAAATAATAAAATAATGGCAAATCCAATCTGAACATTTGGCTAACTGCAAAAAACTAAAAACAATTAATTAAAAATATTAAAACAACAACTAAAACCCTCAAAGGGCAGACTGGATGGATCACTGGCTATTTTTCTGCAGTCTGTTTTCTATGTTTCTATGTCAGTTTCCTTATTCATTTCAGTTCATCACAGGCTGCCTTGTTAGTTTGCTGCACACATACTGTAAACTAGAATAATTCCTTACTGCTATGCAACATTTCTCTATAATGTAATCATCTTGATAATACTGTGAAATACTGTGCAAAAAAGATGAAGCAACATTGTACAGGCCAAAATGAAAATGTAACTCCAACACAACTTTCCTGTAAGTCAACATTCTATTTCACTTTTATTTTAAAGTACCATATTTTTCAGTCTATAAGACACACTTCTCCCCTCCCCCCCAAAAGTGGGTGGAAATGTCTGTGTGTCTTATAGAGCGAATGTTGCTGAAGCCCTGCCCACCCATCAGCCCCCACTCTTTGGCCGTTTTTGGCCTTGGCACCACTGGTGGGTTGCTCCCGGTTTGGGGCGGTTCACGCAATCCGGTAGTGGTGAGGCTGTGACATCACCGCGACCAGGAGCTGGGCCCCCCCACACAGCATTTGTTTTCTTAATATGGGGTTTCCCCCCCAAAAAAATTGTCCATGTGCGGCATGCCCCTCCGCGCGCTCCAATGCACATGCAAAGCGCCTGCATCATCAGAACCGGTAGTAAAGGTAAGTAGAACCCACCCCTGGAGATGAATGCTGTTTAATATAAGATTGGCTCTATTGAGAGCTAGAATAGAGGTAGAAACAAGATCAAGGGGTAATATGCATATTTTTATATAATATTATATACTAGAATAGCTAGATGTAAAGATTAGATTTTGAATGATAATATTAAGTACATTTAAATAATATTGTGATTGTTATAACGGCACACAAAACATTGAACAAATAAACAAAGCACATTAATACAAATATGTATAATAATACCACAATTACATAAGTATGAATAATGTAACAAATATTATTATTACTATTATTATTTTTATTTAAATGAATGATACCCAGATCCCTCATTGTTCATATAATGATATTGATGTATATCCAAAACTTTTAAAAAAATCAGTGTGATATGCAGATGTTAAGAAATGAGTGAAATAAATAATTACAGGTTCCTATATTGCTTAGATCAGGGGTCTCCAACCTTTTGGACCTCAGGGATCATCAAATTCATAATTTTAAATTCTGTGGACCACAGGTGGGGGGAGGCTCAGCTGCCTTTTGGACCTACCTATCTGCTTCTGCAAGGCCTCATATCTGGAAATCTCTGCCTTAGGGGGTTGCACATGCAATATGCAACTTTGCAGGTGGTGCAATGTGCAAGAAAGAGCGTAGCCCTCACCGTCCGGAATAAGGTAATGGTGCTGTTGTGGTGGGGTGGTGGTGGCCCAAGTGGTGATGGCGATGGCTGGAAGGTACGGGAGCGAAGCACTACTTGCATTTGCATGGCATCAGCATTCCCCCTTCGCTGCAGTATATTTGCAGTAGCTGGTGGCATCAAGGCAGCCCTCGACTCCTGTTGCTTGGGGCTCGGAGCGGTAAACTGCTTCCAAGAAGCACTACAGCAGAGAGAAGCAGCAGCTTCTGTTGTGTACAGCAGCGTATAAGATTATTTTGCACAATCACTCTAGGTTATTTTGTAAAAAATGAAAATAACAGTGCCATCTGTCTAAATAACATATTCATAATAAGAAAATTAAGTATGTGAAAACTAATTTTTGCAGGTGATAAGAATGGGTTCTTAATATTTGTTTTTACAAACCAAAAATAGCTATGTTTTTCAGAGATGCTTTTTTCTTTACTTCCAGGGAGCTTTCAGAGATGCTTTTTTTCTCTAGTTCCAGAGAATCTCTTGTATTTTGCTTTCCATGGGAGCTGAATATTTATATGGTTGACAGCAGAAATTTTTTCCCCTGCTAAGTTGCAACCTGAAATGTGGATGCCTGCTGTTGGGACAGTCTGTTCCTTCATTGTATTTGGAAGGCACACCCAAAAAAAGAATAGAACACCACAAGAAAGATATCCCTACAATTGTCGTCTTGTTTTTTTCCCCTTGCAGATTGTGAGAGTCCTTTTGTACTCAGAGGGGAATGAAAAATCTAATCCTTGCATTCCCTGGGTTGGTTTTTACTTTGTTATCACATGGTCTAGCGTTACCAACAGTTGCTTAGTGCAGTGCTGGTAGAAGATCGACAAGGTTGCTGGGAAGAAGTTTAATTTAAGTCCAGATCCAGACAGAGCTGATCTCTAGCTTTAGAAACTTGCTTTTCAGAATTGACAAAGTTGGAATGAAACTGTTACATCTAAGATTTTTAAATGGCCACAGAAAATCAAAACAGAAACAGGCCACTGTTCTCTTAGGTCACAAGAGTTTGCTGGGCAGAAATCAACAGGTTAAGTTTTTTATAGCAAATACTACTCAAATTACAATTAAAAGGCTCAGTTAGCTACAGGAACATAAAGAGCCGGCAACCCCAACTCAACTGGATTTAATTGTACATAGCACCAACAACCTATGTGCAAAAATACAATTTAGCATAGGGAAAGATGCAAAATTCCATAAATTAGCACATATTTTTAATTTCTATGTAGCAAGGTGGTTCTAGATACCTTGGCAATGTACTTTGTTAAAGATTTCTGAAAATAGTCATGAGCAGAATATAGTAGGAAATAATTTGATTTGGGTCTTAAAAAAAAATCTAATTACTAACTTCCATTGATGGGAATGCCCTAACTATGACTAAATTTGCCTATGTGATGGAATGTAATCTGGATTCCCATGAAAGAGGAATTGCATTTCAGAGGACAAAGAGACAGCAAAGTTTAGATAGTTTGGTCAGGAAGAAGAGAATTAAGGTACTTCCCTAGCCATTCTCAGAGTACATTTATAGTAATGCAAATAATTGTCTTGGTTTGGTAAGATTTCTGCCTATAGATGAGGAACATAAAGGAAACTGCTCAGAAGTAATTCTATATCTTTTTCTTGGTTCATGGGGCCTCACAGGCTATAACACATTAACGTTAAATCAGTGGTGAAATCCAACCGGTTCTATCTGGCTTGCGCTAACTGGTAGCGCTGGCAAGAGGCTCCGCCCACCTGCCAGGATGTCATTACATCCTGTTTGGAATAAGGCTCCGTGCATGTGTAGAAGAGGCATGAGCGTGCTCCCATTCCCGAACCAGTAGCGAAGGTAAGTGGATTTCACCGCTGGGTTAAACTAAGCTGACATTTATTTATTTATTTATTTATTTATTTATTTATTTATTTATTTATTTATTTATTTATTTATTTATTTATTT
>JANHFM010006914.1:20404-32004 GCA_032468115.1 Grayia smithii
GTGTGTTTTCTTTTCCTGTCTTAAGCACCAGATTAACCCAAATATGGGAGGGAGCATACTGCTTCCTTTTTGCCCTTTGCCCTCATCTTCAGAGGTCATCCAGGCAGTAAATTTCACGAAATACTCTTTATATGTTAAATATAAATTTCTCAGCCAATACAAATTTAACATATATATATAAAACATACTTACTGACAAATGTCACTACTCGACTGCTTCATGTATTGTTAAGAAAAAAGGACCAAATTCTTACCTTGCACTGGCCATCAAGCTGACTTCTCCATCGTCTCCATCATCACCAATCACTAGCTAAAGGAGAACTGAAAAATGTTGCATCCAATCTCAAACCTTGATAGTTGAATGATAGTATATAAGACTGCTAAGGTCTGTGAAAACCAAGATAAATTAATTGCCCTATTGAGGTTGCAACAGAGATAATTAATCAGAGCTTTATATCCAAAGAATTACCTTCCTATACCAAATTTTGCAACTTACTACCGTAAGCACCCCACCTCCCAGAAAACCCTTATTCTAAAGGGAACTTTGGAGACTGGAGAATAGTTATCAAGAGGGGGGAGGTGGGGGTAAATATGTGTAAGTATATAAATTTACACAGGTTGTCTTAAAGTTATTTCTGAAAATTTCTGTTATCACATTCCTGAAAACCTTTAGATATAAAAGGGAAATCAAAAAGGCTCAGAACGTCAATGTGTGAAGTCAGTGTTTTAAAAATATGTTCTTTACTGATTAGATATCCGGATCAGAAATTCTAGTATAAAGAAATATACAAAATAAAGAAATATACATTACAAAGAAGTAATGAGCTGAGCAATTTCAATGCCTCTAAGTCAAAATACATCAGAACACTATGATGATTTAATTTGTATTTTAGGAGGCAAGTACATATTGCATTTAATTCACTGAGTCCCCACTTCTATTGTTTTCTTTTATCAGCCAAAATAGTGGCTCGGGGCTTCAGAGGGATAAGGATCCCAGCAGAAGTCATGGAAGGAAGAAAAAATGTAGTTTTTTTAGAAATCTATTTGTTCTCTCATTCAGTCACACATGGTTTTTCTTGCTGTAAACAATTTATTAATATTCAGTACTAAATAGTTTAAACCTATAAATCCCCTAGGTTTTACCTATCAGCAAGAAAACCAACTAAGGAATGTGATTTGGTAAAAAAAAAAATAATTGGAAAAGATTGGAAATTGAGTATGAGAAGAAATTCTATATAATAATTATTTCCATGGTTTAACATTAACATGTATATTTAAAAGTAACTATTTTTTCCTCAGATTTCTTATTCACTATGAAGAGCATCCAATGTAATGTCTCTTGCTATCTTCAAGGGGCCAAAGGCATACCAAACGAAGGTTAGAGATAGGATCTTTTCTTTTGCAGATTGTTTATGTTTAAAGTGGACTGGGCCCGTTCCTGACTTCAGATAATTTTTGGTTAAATAATGTATGCTTATTATAGCAAGGATGTCAAATCATACAGAATGGAGAACATTTTTGTTCCAAAATATTTTGGTTCCCCTGGGGCATTAACAGGTGTGAAGCCCAGATGGTATGATGAATAGGGTACAAATTGCACATGTAGTATCTTTTCAGCCCATATATATAAAACTAAAATTGAAGTCATTCTGACACTGAGTTTAAAAGAGGAAATAATCTTTCCAAAATTTCATTTCATTCTAACTATTTGATACCCTTTGGGTGAATCTTTGTCTTCTCAGATATCAGGTACCTTGGAATATGTACTTCTGATGTGAGATACTGACAGCTGGAAGGTTCCACTCTGGTCTACTAATTGAGCGGGAAAAGTACTCAAATGTGGTTGGTTGAACTCACTGACAGCTCTCTATAAAAGGGAGAGCTGTCAGAGATGCAAGCTGCTGGATTGTACATAGTTAAAAAATAAAGAGCTGTTGTCTGAAGCCTGTTCCAGTCTCTTCCTTTCACCCAACTTAACACTGGCGACAAGGATTGGATTTAGGAAGAACTGAAGCAAAAAGAGCTGACAACGGAACATCCAGTCAGGCGGACGAAAAAGAGTGGCAGCCATTTTGCACGCCAAATTTGAATGAGTGAAAAGCAGCAAACATATCTGCGTTCCACCCGCCTACATCCTTAGGTGCGGCAAAGGAGCAATGAGACATGTACATGACCCAGTTTGAATATTTCATGGAAGCAGATGACCTCCTTGGACTGTTGGACAATCGGAAAAAGAAACTTTTCCTCAGCCATTGCAGCCACGACATGTTCAACATGATAGAATCCCTGTATGAACCAACTCTGGTGGAGTCGGTAGCATGGCAAGTACTTCAGAACACAATGAAGACTCTCTACGCCGCAGCCCCATCCAAGATCATGAGACACTATGTATTCTGGCATTGAATGCAGAAAGATGGCGAGTCCATTAACACAGCCCTTTGAAAAGCCACCTCTCATTGTGAATTTAGAGATGTAAATGATATTCTTTTAGATGAACTCATTTGTGGGATGCAAGATCTCTGCCTGCAATGATGACTGCTAGCAAAACCAATTTTACTCTGCAGGCAGCTCTAGACAAGGCTAGAGCCTTAGAGTCATCCAACAGAGCAGCTGAATCAGTACAGAAGCTCACTGCAGCTCTGGCAGTCACAAAACCTATGGCCACCATGCACAAGGGCCACTACCAAGACAATGAGACTGAAAGCATCAAAGACGAAGTCCATCACACTGATAGACAGAAAACTGCTGAGCAAGAGAGTAGACAACAACTTTGTGCTAGCTGTGGGGGCCAGCAACCTAGAGCATCCTTCCGCTACTGGGACGCAATATGTTTGAGATGTGACAAGAAGGGGTGTTTGGCAGGAGTCTGCTGGGCAAATCTGCCTACCGCCCTCAGGGCTGCCTTGGAGGCCACCAGTCCAAAAACCCCAAACTGTACAAGTGGGACACGTGGAAACTGCAGCGACAAAAAAAACAGTAGTGGGGCACCCAAGACCAACCAGACAAGGATTGGCAAAGCTAGCACCCCCTGCAGGAAAAAGCTGATGGTAACACTGCTGATCGAGGAGTTACCATGCAAAATGGAGATCGACAAAGGGTCTTCAGTGACCATCATCTCCTGGCAAGCCTTAAGGAAAGTGGTTCCCAGCCTACAAAAGGGGCAACTGAAACACCAACAATTGAAGCTCAGTGACTACCAGGGGAACTGCATCCCTGTCCTTGGTTGCACATCATTCAATGTGGCCTACAACCAGTTCCAGGGAAAGCTGTCATTGACTGTGGTTGACAGAGACTTTCTGAATCTACTTGGCCTGGATTTGTTCGACTCCCTCAGGCTGGGAGTAACTGGTATCAATGCAATTGCCAGCACTTGTGCAGATGACCTGATCCAAGAATTCCAGGATGTTTTCAGTCCAGAGCTTGGCAAGTATGTGGGCACCCATATTTCATTTAGTCTGGACCCCAATGTGGCACCTATCCGCATGAAGCCCTGGAGGGTTCCCTTTGACTTAAAATCCAAAAAGACCTTGAATTAAACAAATTAATTTGGCAAGGAATTCTCAAACCGGTTGACCACGCAAAGTGGGAGACCTCTATAGTGAGTCCCATTAAAAGGGATGGGTCAGTGCACATCTGTGCAGACTATAAATGCATATTGAATAAAGCATTTCAACTCAGCATCTACCCAGTACCAATTGTCCAGCACTTATTACACTCCCTGGGACCGGTAAATATTCACAAAACTCGACCTCATGCAGGCATACTAGCAACTGCCAGTAGATGGCGCCACTGCAGAGGTGCAAACCATTGTAACGCACAGAGGGGCATTCAAATGTAACTGGTTACAGTTTGGGGTTTGCATTTCCCCAGGAATTTTCCAAAGTATAAAGGAAAGGCTCCTACAGAAAATTCCTTGGATAGTACCATACTTTGATGATGTGCTAATTACATCCAGCAACGAGCAGCAGCTCTGGTCCAGACTAAGGGAGATGCTGAATAAATTTTGGACCACAGGGCTCCAAGCTAAAAGTGGCAAATGTCAAATTGGAGTCCATGAGGACAAATTCCTGGGGTAATGGATGAACAGGGAGGGCATACACCACCAAAAATAAAGTACGAGCCATTCAAGAGGCCCCCGCCACTAAAAACCAGACTGAACTGCAAGCTTTTCTGGGCTTGCTGAACTTTTATAACTCAAATAAAGCAACAGTTGCAGAGCCCCTCCACAAACTGCTGGCAAAAAAATGCCTGGGACCGGTGCCCTTGGGTCTGGGGATGAAAGGAAGCCACCGTGTTTGAAGCAGTGAAATGACTGCTCTCTGAAGATAGCTTCCTGATCCAATATAATGACACTCTGCCCCTTGTTTTGGTCTGTGACGTGTCCCCTTTTGAAGTGGGGACAGTCCTCAGCCACTGACTTCCTAACGGAACCAAGGCCCCAGTCACCTTTTATTCCCAGATTCTGTCTAGTGTGGAGCGGAACTATAGTCAGCTGGATAGGGAAGCGCAGGCTGCGGTGGCTGGTGTCAAGAGGTTTCACGAATTGGGAGGGATTTTGAACTGGTGATGAATCACAGGCTGCTGTTGGGGCTATTGGTGGTAATTTCCCCACACTGGCTGCATTGTCCCCTTGCTTTACAAGATGGACTATCTTCCTGTTGGGGTACAGCTACAAGTTCATCCACCGACCCAGACAGTCCCTAGGGCTCGCTGATGCCTTCAGCATATGACCACTTCCTGACCCAGGCATCCCTGTTCTTCTAATTGACTGCCTTGACTCGGGACTTATGACATCTGCTGGTGGCTAAGCATTCAACTGCAGATACCATGCTATGGACTATTTTGAACTGAGTGTGAAGGGGCACAGAATTTAAACTATTTATGGCTAAAGATCACAAACTGTCAGCCCAAACTGTTGCTTGTTGTGGGAGGGATAGAGTAATTTTACCCCCAAGTTTACGGACACCTGTCCTAAGGGCATTACATGAGGGCCATCCAGGGATTGTCCAGATGAAAGCCCTAGCAAGAAACTTTGTTTGGTGGCCCAATATGGATCAAGAAATGTAAGCCCTGTAAGCCGTGGCAAGAATCATGACCAGCACCAGTGCAGGAGATGGGAATGCCCCAGAGCCATATGGTCTAGGGTCCACATTGATTTTGCAGGCCCATTCCATGGCCAAACATTTCTAGTGGTCCTGGATGCCTACTCCAAATGGTTGGAGATCATCCTAATGGGCATAATCACTGCTGATGCAGTCATACGTATTCTGAGAACATTGTTTGGCACACATGGCCTACCCGATGTCCTGGTGTCTGATAATGGGCTGCAGTTTTACTGCCTTGCTAATTCCTCTTCTTCATTCTCGGATTCCTCTTCCAAGGGTAGGACCTGCTCAGGGGCCGGAGACACAACAGAGATGGAGTACATATCTGAAGAACTAGGGATCCAGCAATGCTCCTACAGTGAACTGGTTCCAGCCAATTCCGAAGCCCCGCCAAAAAAGTTCCACCACACCGCTGCCACCACACCTACTGAGTTTGCAAGTCTAGTAGGACCTTTAAATGTCCCACCTACTTGCGTGACTACGTTTTCAATGTAGATTATTCCAACTGAGAGGGGAGGGATGACAGCCGGAAGGTTCCACTTAATAATTTCAATATGCAACTTAACATTCGATCTGGAACTGACATTTTAAGAAATAACCAACAACAATTCAGAACGCCTTCTGTCCATTTTTTTTTTAAAAATCAAAGAAGACTGATTTTACACTTCAGTCTGCAACAATTAAAATCAACCAGCATTTCAAATCAACTTGGGCTGAATCAAAATCTCAGCTCAAATTTTGCACTACAAGCAGAAACAAATATTTATAGTAACAATATGGATGTCTTCCTAGTGGTGGAGGAATTTAAAAAAGGAATGCTTTTTTTCCCTATCTATAAGGAAGCTAGAATCTGGTTTTGAAAAGAAAAGTCCTCTTTTTTTCTTTATAAAGTAAATGTAGTGCTGTTCTTAGATATTTGACAGAAATTAGAAAATAATTAGCAAGAAACATCACCCCTGCACTCCATCTCCTAAAGGAATAAAATGTATCTACTACTAAAATCTTGCATTTGTCAGTTTGACACATTCATCTGAGTGAAACAGTGCATTATAGGGCAACAATGATGGGAACTTAGGTACCTCAAAGAGGCTAATTTATAGAATGCTGGCCCCATTATTCCTGTTACCTGCATTTGACTTGCAACTTCCTGCTGGCTTCCCTGTTGTTCTCCCTGAAATCTTCCTGCATGCAAAATAAAGGTAGGTAGGTAGGTAGGTAGGAAGGAAGGAAAGAAGGAAAGAAGGAAAGAAGGAAAGAAGGAAAGAAGGAAAGAAGGAAAGAAGGAAAGAAGGAAAGAAGTTCAGTGGGGAAGCTGGCAGGAACACAGAAGGCTGATTCAGCCTTCCATCCTTCTGAGGTGGGTAAAATGAGGACCCAAATTGTTGGGGGCAATATGCTAGCTCTGTAAATCACTTATAGAAGGCTGTAAAGCACTGTAAATCAGTATATAAGTCTAAATGCTATTGCTATGCTATTAATCCCAACTTCACAGACACCTGATGCACCCTTGTCCTATGTGATGGCTACCTTAAAGGCTATATAGGGTATGCTGTGGCAGAATAAAGGCAGTCAGAGAATAGCAAAATGAAAAGTGATACTATTCCTTATGGAAATGGATTTTGAATATGGGACCTCTAATGCCTGAGAGAGTGGTACCTCACTTGCTATAATTGAAGCATCCCTCTGAATTATTTACTTGTCCATACTATCTCTACCTTCCCCTAAACCTATAAAATATTTTCAGCCAGAACTGGTGCAAACCTTAGAAGAATCCCATTTAAATGCATTGATTCTACGCTGCAATTTTACATAGCAATTTGGACATAAATACTGCTGAATTAAATGAGGCTTCTGTCCCAGCATAGTTGCAAACAAGTGGAATGAACTCAAAGAGCTTATTTTTCATTCAAAAATGTGCTGTATAAAAACACATAAAATGCTGTAAATATTATTAATATTGTTTCAAATCCCGAAACTCAGCATTTCATGTTTGACAAGATTTCCCTCAAGCACTGCAATTTCTGTTTATATTGAAAACTTGAAAAATAACAAAGTTCACAATTTAAATTAGTTAGTTTTTATTACAAAACTGAATTGTACTAGTAGAAATAATATCTATGTCTTCCTTAATAATGATATATTGGAAATAATAGTGCTGTGTGTAGCCAAGGCATCATCAACACTTCCTAGTTTAACACTGGTTTAGATTTTCATTCAGATATCAGCTCTTTTTATAGGATATTCTTACACTAGATAAATTTCTTTGAAGGAAGAATTTTGTTTATCATTTTAATTCATTAAATGCATTCCTTTATTTTAAAGTATTAAATGTTGAGACTAAAATAGTAGAAGTCCATTGTGTTATTTTAAAGGATAGCTCATCTTGTACTTGTATGGATTCTTAATTGAAAAGATAGAAGATAGAAAGATAAAGATAATGTTAGAAAGGAGAGAAAGAGGGGAGTGATCATTAAAATCAGATCAGTATGACATTTATATATTGTAAAAAGTTAGATCAAAGGAAGAATTTCATTATAAAAAGTTGCATCAGGACTTTTGAAATATTTTCTTATGAAACATACCTTACATGGATTAGTAGATGCATGCATTCATCCAATTGGCCAATAAACTGGCTAAAATAAGCCAAAATTGACCAATCTTGTCCTTAACATTAACAGCATGTAGTCAGGGGTGGGCTTCAAAAATTTTAGCAAGGGTTTCTTTGCACGGTTGCTGGGTGGGTGTGGCCATGAAGGGCATGGCCTAGTCAGCCTCCTGAACCATGGCGTGTGTGTGTGTGTGTGTGTTTTTGCCCTTCCCGAGCTCCAGCGGCTTTCTTTGAGCCTCTGGGAGGGCAAAAATGGCTTCCCCAGGCTCTTGAGGCCCTCCCGACCTTCTCAAACTTCTGGTAGGCCTGTTTTTCACCCTCCCTGAGTTCTGCACATGTCCTGCACTTACCTGCATCCAAAACAGGTGACGTGGGGACTCCTGGGAGGGAAGGGGTGGGTGGGGCCAGTCAGGAGTGGGATTTGGGGGTTCTCTGAATTGCACAGAATCTTAGCTAGAGGTCCTTCTGAACCTCTGCGAATCCCCAGCAGCCCACCCCTGCATGTAGCCCATACACAGCTAAGGCTGATAACCTAAACTACACTATCTCTGTATTATGTGAAATATTATGATAGCTGATGGATCCAATATCTGTGCACCCCCTTCCTGGACATGATCATAGCATGTGTAAGATTTAGACTCTGAATACAGGAAGGGGGAAGAGTTATGTGTCTGTCAAACAAAGAGGATGGGAAAAGATGTAATTCATTTGAGAATGGTGATTTTTTTTGGGTGGGTAAATATTAACTTAGAAACTGTTTCAAATACTTCTTTACTTTTACCCCCACCCACCAACGTGGGAGCTCATTTAAGTTATATAAACCTTTTACTCTTGGAATTTTAACATTCTGTCCTATTGACAACCAAATGGCATCATTTCTGATAACATGCAAGTTTTCTACCTCATATAGGTGCAGCCATGTGTTTTTATCAGTACCAGTAACATATTTACCTCAATGCAAATTGTGTATTTGTAGCTGTCCTATGAAACACAACATGTTGCCTTCAGTTTAACTGATTAAACCTTTGCTGTCTAGAGAATTGTGTGAAAAAACATCTGTTAGGAAAGACACATGAAAGTTCGAGTTGGTTGCATTAGTTGTGTGCTTAACATTCAGAATCTCTCTTTCTATGAATAGAAAAAACTTTGTATGTGAATGTTGTGTAGATTAACCAGGTCAGCGGAAGCATTCAATTTGAAATATCTGACTTCAGTTTTTGTTACATCGGATGATTTGTTTCAATTATTCTCATTTTGTTTATTGAAATTGGAATAGTTTCTATCAAGAGAAAACACAGTTTTAAAAAAGTGTAAAGAAAATTGAAAGTTAAATTGTTAACAATATCTATTGACCTCTTAGCTTTTCTCCCTTCTTCTAATATGTTTGAGGTAAGGTAAAGGTAAAGATTTCCCTGTCCAGTCATATCTATCTCCACGGTATGATATTCATCTCTGTTTCTTGGCCAATGGAGCCAGCATTGTCCAAAGACACTTCTGTGGACATGTGGCCAACATGGCTATGCCACAGGGGTGTCAAACTGGCAACCTATGGGCCAGATGTGTCATGTGCAGGCCATACTCTGTGAATGAGAAAATGTCACAAAACATCACATGATGGCAATGTGATGCAGCAAGTTTGACACCTGTGCTATATGACAAAGGTGCCTCAAACACTGTTACCATCCCACCAAAGTGGTACCTATTTAGCTACTCACATTTGAACTGCTATATGGGCAGGACCTGGGCAGGAATGGGAGCTTACCCCATTGCGCAGCACTCAGGTCTTGAACCCAGGCTACTAGCTTTCCAGATGACAAGCTCAACATCTTTAACATACTGCACGAATCTCAAAGCTGCTCAGCATCTTTGACAAGCTCAGTATCTTTGAGCTATCACTCTGAGGAGCTAGGTTTAACTACAGTTTTAACTATAGCTTTACCATTTGAGAAATTAGCTTTAACTACAAGTAGACATTATTTTTAACCAAGTTACAGTGTTCTAAAATTTCCTTTCTTTTTTCTCAAGCACTGACTTTTTAGATAAGCAAATAAAATATTCTTTTAGCACTAACAATTGTCCAATTTTAGATGAGTAGTCACTTGCACGAAATCATTTTGTTTGGCTTTGAATTGCTATACCTGCAGCTGGTATATTGGTTCCACACTTAACAACACATTTAAATGTTCACTGCTGTCAGTTTGACACTTTATATGAAAATTAAATTCATTGCAAAGTATAGCAGTGTTAAAAAGCATTGCAGCCCCAATGAAGCTGGATGCTTGGAATGGATGACTGTGTATGTGATGTATAGCATGATTTCTCTTTTTTCCACTTCAAAAAGAGTATTGTTTTGAAACCCTGCCAAGAAAATAATAATTATTAAATGTGAAATACTTTTTTGAACTCAACGGGCTTATTTAGATATGGTAGCTGTGATCCTCAGATGATTTTTTTAGCTCAACAATTTAACAGAACTGATTTTTTTTAAAGAATAACCCCCCATTGGCTGTCAGCTTATGTTTATTATGTCAAGGCACCTATTAAACTTTCAAGCCTTTTAGGTGACATAGTAAATACCAGCTGTCATCAGAAAAACCAATAAGAAGAAGTTATTCCCACAGACATTACAATGCATCAACATAATTAGTCATTTTCAGGCTGTTTTACTTGCTTCTTAACAACTACAAGAACAATGCTCCTGGAGCAATACCATTGTACATCTCTATTTTAAAATGTAGCCTTATGATCAATAATCATGACTTTTCCCCCTGTGTAAAATAGAACAGTACTGAAAAACAGGAAATGTAGAATCAGGTTACTTATGATTTTATATAATGACAATCATCACCTGCCATGTTCCATTTTCGAAGCCCAATTTACCTGTAGGTATAAACATCTGCATGAATGCTAATCACCATATGTTTGAAATTTCCAAAAGTAATCTAGAAATTGTGGATGCAAGGTTAGTCTTACATTCTTTCCTCCTCTTACCTACTGCTCCCTGAATGCTCTATATAGAGATGAGCAAAATTTCATTCAATACAGATGTACCAATTTTCACTTCTGAAAACTATATGCAAAGTAGAATACAGTTATACTCTGATATCCATGGTTTTCTGAAGTTTGCAGTTTCATTTATCTATACACTACTGAAATTCTTTTTTTTTTTCTTATTCTATTTGCAATCTTCCAATTGGATAAAATTGGAAGGGATAGGTCAACCATTATTGAATCAAAGTAACTCAAATGAGTTAGCTTACAGAAGGTGGTGACTCATGATTCCCATGGGAATGAAATTTGGCGAGAAGATTTGGCTGTTTCTGCACTGCTACTGTTCAGCCTCACCGCCATACTGCCAGGCAATCGTGATATGTGATCATTATTTTCAATGTTCCCTTACAGCTTCCAACAAATTGATGGACAAGCGGAAAGGAACGGATATGATTGCTAATGCTCCATGCCACCTTCCCAATAGCAAAGTCATTGCTTGTAGGAAGCTTGTAGGGGGGGAAAATCAATGGAAAACCTGTTATGGGTTTTTTTCCCCATCCAGTCACCCTTCAACAGGATGGAAGGGAGGGAAGAAAAGGGAAGAATGGAGGAAGGGAAGAAGGTTTTCAATGCTCCCTGACTTTTCCCACAACGAAGTCATTGGGACTTTGAAGTCAGATGTTGGTCTTGCTCCCAAGGATTTTTGGCCCACCCATGGTTATTTCATTTTTCTGTTTAGATGAGGAAATATTCTTCAAATGAAATATTCAGGAATGCTCAGAATATAAAGTGTTGTCAAGGGCTATCTGGTAATTAAGATGTGGCTTTTCAATCAGATCAGCTGATGTGGTCAGATTTTATTTTAACTTTTACTGTATTTTTAATTTTCATTGTTTT
>JANHFM010006914.1:46471-58147 GCA_032468115.1 Grayia smithii
CGCCAGCCCGCAGCCCCTTATATTGAGCCTATATTGATAGAAGAGCGGTGTCTCGGTTCCTAAGACCATCGGAAATACATGTTTTCTGATGGTCTAGCTGACCCCTGTGAAAGGGTCATTCGACCCCCACTCGAACCACTGTTTTAGATCCTTGCAGTCCCATGATTTCAAGCCAAACAGCCTCCCAACTGTTTGTTTGTACAGGACTTGGCTCTTAAACAGCCGTTTACCCTCCAAGCTGACAGAATAAACATCTCTATGCTGTGCCTGGAATGAGGCCAAGCGTTAATCCTTCTTCTCCTTCTTCTCCTCCTCCTCCTCCTCTTTGTGAGAGAAAAGCATTTGGCTGCTAATACTGAGACTGGACTGATACTGTGCCAGCTGGCTATTGTCTTTATGCAAAATCAGGGATCTGTCTGATTGCTTTTTGCTTCTCCTAGATACCCAAGGAAGGCATGGAAGATATTTAAAATTCACTTTCAGGATATTTCAAGGGAAGTTCAGAGACCGCTACGGTTTTGCTCACTGTCTTTATGCCTGTCTAAATTGCACAGGTAGATTTCTGATCTCCGCTGACAGATAACACCCATCACAAATATCTGATACCTATGATGGGTGTGTAACTGCTCGGTGGAGACAGATTACCAAGGTTTTTGACGTCCCTCTGCTATGTCATAATGCGAGGCATGCTTTTTACTTGAGAAAGAGGCTCCCAACTGATTTTGGTTCAGACCATGCAGACGTTGACATGGATTTCTTTTAGGAATCTCCTAGCTTTAAAGAATGGTCCCTGAGTCCGTTATCAGGACTACAACTTGTGAATATTGGATTGAGCTGCATCTGGAGGACCACAGGAGGTTCATTTGCTATTCTGGGCATGATTGAGAGACATAATGTATGAATAATACAGTAGAAGGGAAGAGAAATATATCTAATTTGTGCCTGACACTCCTTAATGATACAGTCAGGGCTGGGATTCAGCCAGTTCGGACTGGTTTCAGCAAATCGGATGTTAATTTTAATCTGGTTCGCCAAATCGGTAGTTATGAAGACTGGCTGACCCCACACACCCTGCCCCGCCCCTCCCAGGAGTCTCCACATGGCCCATTTTGGATGCGAGGTAAGTGCAGGACCCGCGTGGAGGCTGTGGGAGGGTGAAAAACGGGCCTACCGGAAGTCTGGAAACGGGCCCATTTCCGGCCTCCACAAGGCCTCCGGTTCCTGGGGGAGGCCGTTTTTGCCCTCCTGTAGGCTCAAGGAAAGCCTCCAGAGCCTGGGGAGGATGAAAATGCCCCCCCCTGCTGTGGTGCAGGAGGCTGAGTAGGCCACGCCCCCATGGCCACACCCACCCAGCACCCCTGGAGACAGTGGTTGATGATTGCATTTTTTTTTCCTTTTAAACTTCTTCCTTCCAGCTACCCACTCGCACATTATCCATGGTGGTTCCATAGCAAACTCGGTTCTTATTTGCCAAAGGTCCCCCAAAAGATGAGGTTTTGCCATTCCTGGTTAGAATCTACGAAGTAAGATTGAGATGTCGGAAGGTCCCTCCAGGATCACAGGTCCCATTCCTCCGGATCCTACCCTGTGTCCTGATTATTACAGACGCCCGCTATCAGGTCAGTGTCTGGTTGTGTCTGGTATTCTTATTTATTTATTTATTTATTTTATTTATTTAAATTTATATGCCGCCCTTCTCCCGAAAGACTCGGGGCGGATCACACAGGTTAAAAACAGAAAAGAAACATACAGAATATAAAAATTGAAATTGAAATTGAAACAATTTACAAAAAGGATAAAAATAAAGGAAGAATAGGAAAAAGAAAATAAAAGAAATAAAGAACCCAAGTCCCATCAGTCAAGCAGCTCGAATAGCCATGTTTTCAGGTCCCGGCGAAGGAGCGGAGATCAGGGGCATTCTGGAGGTCGGTGGGAAGCCCATTCCAGAGGGTCATGCTATTGCTATATATTTGTCTCCACCATACTTTATTTCCAGAACAACTTTAGCATTTATTCCTGCATTGTTATTACGAATAAGTAATTGAAAAATTATAAAAAGCCTTTCTGAACTTTAGATATTAAAAAGTTCCTCAAGCAGCAAGCACACCAAATAGGAATATTTCAGTCTGAATAAAGAGAGCAACCCTCTCAGACACCATAACATACATTCTATATCAGATTTAACTTTTAACTTAAGTATGCATAACTTAATTGATCAACTAGTTGCAATGTAATTACACTGGATAGAACTAATGCACATAATTGGCACAAAGCTAGAAACCAGGAGACTGAGAATTCTAGTCCTGCCTTAGGCATAAAAGCCAACTGGATGACTTTAGGCCAGTCACTTTCTTCCAGCCAAACCCACTTCACAGGGTGGTGGTTGCTGGCAAATAAGGAAAGGAAGGAGAATTACATGTTTGCTTCATTGAGTTATTTATAAAAAGAATAAAAGCAGAATAAAAATAAATAAATAAATAAATAAATGTTACAGTAAATGACAAGCACTATGAAAACAGGAAAAACAGGTATAGCATACCTTTTACAGAAACCCCCCCCCCCCAGTTTATTTATCCATCTGCTTCTAGTTTAAGTGAAGACAGAGCATTTTCCCACCATGCCACATGGTGTTTGGTTTGGTTGGCCATAAGGTATTAATTTCTCCCTAAAAATGTATTTCATCAGAATAGCTGTATATAGAACAGCTTACTTTACACCTTACTTTTTAAATTGTTGCCACCACCATAATAAAAATTGTAAAATACACAAAAATAGACTTTTAGGAAAAAAGAAAAAAAGAATGAGAATTGAGTTCTTTTAAACCTTGAAAGTCTTCCTTTTGTTTCCAACTGTTTTTCTGATGTGCTGAGTATTGTGTTGTAATATTGACTCTTAAGATGCTTTGCAAATTCGCATACTCAAAGCCATAATATGCAAACAAATGAAACTTGAGTGTGGTCTGATCAGATCTGAAACAGAGAATCTATTGATTTAAGATAATAGTTCTGAAATGAAATAGCTCGTAATCTTTGCTTGTTTACAGGTCTGCACTCTAAATTCTGCCAGATGGTTCTTTTGAAAGAGGATGAATGGTCACGATGAAACAAGGGCAATTGGATTTGCAGCTGTGAAACTTGGAACCATGCTTTCACTATTTTTATCCTTTTCAAGCATGATGTTTAGTTGGCAAAGAATTCTGCTGTCTGAAAGCCTCACTGCATCTCTCAAAAGTATTGAAAAACAGCAAAATGCACCATAAGATGCAAAATGCACTGTGTAACACTATCAACTGGTTTTTATTTTGGGTAACAACTCAGCAGTTAGTGAGGCTTCTGAACAACTTAAAGGAGCTATGAGAGTAGGGGGGGGTCTTCTAGGGGAGTCACAAAAATCAAGACATCTTGTGATCAATGCATGGCCCATTTTTCATATGCATCGCACATACAATGAATGTAGAAAAAGATCTGATATTAACTTTTTGGCACAAACACACATCTATACCTACAAATGTTTCTTGCTACTATTATTTCCATATAGGTGAGTAATTACATATAGGGGGCTGTATATACAGTATCCAAGTTCAACTGAGTGGTTATTTAATACAAATGCAAACATTAGAAGACATCCTGATGTCTATTTTCCCTATTCGTCAAGATTTTTTTTTCACAAATAATATAAACATTAACCGTATGAATGATAAAAAGATAGAAAGCTCAGGACCCAGTGTGATATTCTTAGCCCCACAAGGTGAGCCAACTGCACAGGACAAGTACAATTATCCTTTACTGAGACACTGTAGATCAGAAGTCTTCAAACTTGGCAGCTTTAAGACTTGTGGACTTTAACTCCCAGAATTCTGGGAGTTGAAGTCCACAAGTCTTAAAGCTGCTAAGTTTGAAGACCTCTGCTGTAAATGATAGCAAAGAAGCTTGTAAGTCTGGTGGCACTTTACCTTCCTTTCTTATACCAAACTGAACTGGGGAAAGCCAGTTGGAATTTTTTTCTTAACATTTCCCTTCTCAGGCCTTAAGCAATGCTTCCATCCCTTTTGTTAATATGTTTATTTTCCTAAATATTTGCTTCTTCCTGGCTCTTTATAGATGGAGCGGTTAAAATGTTGGCTAGGACTGAGGGTATGTTGGTACCTTACCATAGTCCTTTTCTATCAACTTGTACCAGTTGCTGTTGCTTTTTCCAGCCTTCCTTTTCCTTGCTGGGAGGGAAAGCAAAGGTGGGAATAATATATATGTTACCCTAAGCCCATGATGGTGAACCTATGGCATGCGTGACACAGGTGGCACGCCTAGCCATATTGGAGGGCACGCAAGCTCAGCTTCAGCATGCATTCATGCTGGCCAACTGATTTTTGGGCCTTCTGGGCCCACTGGAAGTAGGGAAACAGTCTGGGAGACTGAAAGTTGTCAAAACAGGTCATTTCCTGCCTCCAGAGGGCCTCCAGGGTGGTGGGAAAGGCTGTTTTTGCCTTCCCCAAGCTCCTAGAAAGGCTCTGGAGCTTGGGGAGAGGGAAAAATGGGCCATCATGTGCTAGGAGCAGGGGGAGGGGGAGCGGGGGGTGTCACACACATATGCGTGGGGGGGGGCACATATCCGACTTCCCTCCCACTGCTGGCACCTGATGGTAAAAAGGTTCACCATCACTGCCCTAAGCTCTCAGTTGAAAGAGAGGATATACATCTAATAAATAAATACAAGAGCAAAACATTCAGCTTTTTTTGCTCTCTTAGTAATAAATAACTCCCTTGGAACAGTTGAAAGGGATTCAAATGTTTTAACATGTAAAATACTACTACATAATATTTCTTATTAAATGAATAAAGGATGCCTTATCTTCTTTAAATCTGTATCAATGCTGTTTGACTGCAATTTTGTGTCCTACATTTATAAGACATTATTTCTAAGCAGCTACTCTTTACCTATAGAACAGGGAATATTAATGAATTATCCATCAGTTTTATCATGAAGATTAATGAGATATGAATTATAAAGCATATTAAGTGCTATGGAAACTTTAAATAATAGATCAGGGTCAAGTATTAGTCCAAACATCCCTCTGCCTCTCGCCAATTATTTCTTCTTGCTTTTTGAAAACCTGCTATGATATTTTTGTTAAAAAAATAATGAATACATACAGCAGAGCTCTGGTCATTTATTAGACTTAATTAAGTGCATTATTATGCATAAAGGATGTACAATAAATGCAATCCCTATCAACATGACAAATAAAATTGCACATTACACCAATTTTGAAAATTAGTCTCCCACTCTTTTTCTATATCAATGGGGGCCATATTTTCAGCAGAAACAAGGAAGATAGATTTAATTGAAAAATCCAGACTGCAGTTAATTATTCTTTTGTTCTTGAAATTCTCCAAAGAAATGCTGACAAATCATGCAGGTTTTTTTTCTTTAACACAATCTCTCCTTTTTTTAATGAGGGGAAGAGAAGCCACCTACATTTTACTCTGACATTTGTTATCATAATCAACATTAGAATTAACATGCAGACACCATCAGCACTCACCACCAAAACTCTCTCATGTACAAAATAAACACATAGAGACATCATCACCCAACAGAACCATCCCAAAATCAATCACAGACATAATCCAGTTACAGAGAGAAAAAAAAGATTAATATGTGAACCATCTTTTGTTCTTATACTTAGACAGAAGATTATATTTCAGTATTTGTCAATACATAAGCATGAAAAGTGCATTTTTAAAAAAATCTACAATCAAGTTTTAAAAGGCTTATAGATCAACCTTTTCTTTTGCATATTCCTTCCATTATGATAAAAGAGAATTTTAAAAATCAGTACATATGGGGTAAATTTTTTGATGAAGTTTATATGGTTTGCTAACTTATAGGTGTGGTTTATTAAAAAGTTACCAGTATTTGTTTTGGGGATATTAATGATTTAATACTATTAATAATTATTATGACAATATGTAAGTATGCATGGAGAAGAGAAAAATATGTAATGGTCCCACTTCAACACTGGCATGCCAGAACATACTTGTATGTTCTGAATGCTTTTAAGGCTCTTAAAAAAAAACTTGGCTGCTATGATCTGTCAATATTCTCCCTAGCCTAAAATAGAAAAAAAATAAGAGATTCCAAACCATTGTAAAGCAAGGATTTTGGTACATTACAATTATGCAATTAGACAAAGGCTTCTGGCTGTTTACATGCACTGTGAAGGCAACACTCTGGTGAACAGCTTTACGGTTTTATGTTTTTTTGTAGTTTGTGGGTATTATTGTTGTTGTAAGCTGTCCAGAGCTGTGTTTTAAGATAGACAGCCACACAAATATTTTAAATGCATATTATCTCCAGAGATATGCTGGAAACTTTGCCTTAGATATACCCCAGCATATACTCAATCTTTTTATTGTGTAAGTACTCAAGGCCGCTGTCTGTGTGTCTCTCTGTGCATATATCTTTGAGTCATGTTGACTCCTTGCAACTGCCTGGACTAATCCCTAAATATTGGCAATATTTTGGAATTGGCTTGCCACTACCTGCTTCCTAAAACAGAGAGAGTGAATGGTCCAAGATTACCCAGTTGATTTTGAGTCTAATGCAGAACTACAACTCCTGGTGTCCCAAATTCTATCCCGATGCTTTAACCAGTATACCAAACTGGCTAATTCCTTAAGGTAGTCTTAAGGAACAGTGCAAAACAGTGCAAAAAATGCAAATATAAAACATGAGAAGAAAAGCAATAAAATTAAAAGTTACAATATTATAGCAATAGAGTTTTGAAATTTACAAAGCAAGTCTGATTGATTTATGCCACTATTGTAGAATTAATAAGACAGACTCCTTGCCTATCATTTCAAAAAATTGCACAAAAGCGATATCAGTACTATGAATTGTTCAGTTGCTCATTGCATCACAAATGTGCCACAGAATGGAAATAAACTGAGAGTAAAGAAGGAATTGTTACAACGGCTTGATATGGTGGAGCAGTTTATCTCAATGATTGCTTCCTGCAATTCACTTAGCCATCTTTCTGCCGGATGATATCAAGGATGATTAGATTAAATGATTGTAAAGCCTAAAGGGAGAATTAATAATTAATATATTTTTACCCTTTTTTAAAAAAAGGGTAGTTAGCTACTGAATCACAGAATCTTAAATAGCATGAGAAAAAGAAGCAGCGTTTTTTTACAATCAATAGGGAGGGAGGGAAAAAACCATCCAGAATTTAGCATGGTGTCAGTTTGCAAAAGCCAAATCCAGCATGTTAGATTTATCAATGTCATCACTAGCGTGCATTTTAATTATATTTTATATAATTTTATGAAAGAAACCTTTGTTCTCCAATTTTTGTTCAAAGGAAAACAAAATTTCAGCAAAATTCTCATTAATATAGTAAAGCCTTCTTGTAGTTATTTAGTTATAAGGTCATAGAAAATCATGTGTGAAATGTCCTTTTTTTCATTATCCAGATTAGCAACAGTCCTTCTCTGGCTTCCTCTCATTCAGTTCAGTTCTAAAGAAAGAGAAGTTTGCTTGATCTTGGCTTTTTGCTTCTTTGCTGTCCACATTCAATGAAGGTAATTCATTCCACCGCAATGAAGGCCAATTTGCTTTACTCAATACATGGGGTTACCACTTAACTTGTAAATTAGAAAAAACAGTATCCTGCTCTCTTGATATCCAGTGTAAAAAAATAAAATAAAGCTAAAACTTTGTAAAATCAGGGATATGTATGGAGGAATGTTACCACATTACAGTGGCCAAATTTCATAGATGGCACTTAATTGCTTCAATATTTACTTTATAAAGTTTCCAGCTTCTTTTTCACCACAACATAAAATTTGCAAGATTTTAGGAATGAAGTAGGCTTAATTTAATATAGGTGTCATAGTTTTAAATGCTTCTTTAAATTACATAAAGGGGGCAGGTCCATGACTTTTCTCTTAGCTTAAAACACTATGCAATAAATATTGCAGCAATTTTTTTTAATTTTTTTTTTAATTCCATTTATACTCCGCCCTTCTCCGGAGACTCAGGGCGGCTTACAACTTTGAGCACAACTTAATGTGCTCAGCAAATCCCTTCATCCTTTGTATATGCCTGCTTATTAGGGCTATTGCCCCCCCAAGCGGCATTATTACAAAGTCAGCTTATTGCCCCCAACAATCTGGGTTCTCAAAAATGGAACTACTAGTGAGAAATATCTGTGACAAATTAGATGACGATTAATTCAGAAGTTTTTTGTGTAAACAAAAAAGTTGTGGCATGAAATATTGATGCCTGTTCCACAAAACTGTGGATCTGACTCTGAGAAATTGAGGGTTGGGGAATAGAAAATAATCCTAATGTTTATCTACACAATATTGAATTTTGAATAGTGAACAACTTTCAATAGTCTTCTGCCTGGTATATATTAAAATAAATATTTATATGATGCTGACTTCTATTCCCAAGCCAAGCTGCCCTAAAAACAGAAGATATAGATTCCTTTATATATATATATATATATATAAAGCTTTAATATGTATAAATACAATATGTACATATAAAATATTGGCATTCACTGAAAACATAGTTTTCAGTCTAATGTGCAGATTAGTAATGGTGCTTTTTTGGAAAGTTCATCCTATTTGCATTAAACTGTTGATTAATTTGTTTATCCCATTGGTAGAACAAACTATAAGTCTTTGATGTTGTCACTGAATTTGTTTGAAAGAGTAGCAGTTAAATAAAAGACTAAACAAGGCTATGATATGTTAGCATCAAGACTGGTTTGCCTTACTTCATAGATGTTTTTCTATAAGCCAATGTCTGTAAAGCAATAAACTCTCTATTTTTCTCTCTTTCTTCTTCTTTCCCAAGGCAAGATTCTTCATTAAACAGCCCTTTTTCATGAAATTTGGCTGAGAGAAGAATTAATATAAGCTACTATAAAGCAGGAATGAAGAAGCATTTTGAAATTATGAAGAAATTGAGAATTATTTCTTTTTGCCAAGGATTTCCAAAGAACTAAATATAATTAACTGGATTAAAGATCTCCATCATTAGGCAAAATCGATGTCCGTTTTCAAGCCAAGCTACCAAAGGCCCGTTTTTCAACAGATACAGAACCAGTCTCTTCACATTTATTCAGGTGAAATGGGAAGCTTTCCAAAGAATTTAACAAGAAACAGTTCCCCTTATTTTGACAACTAGCTAGTGAGATCTAAGCACTTCTGAAATTGCAGAATCTAATTTTGTTTTTGTTGCCAAAAATAAATTACTTTTAACTTTAGAGAAGTCTAAGTCTCCTCCCCAGAACCCAATTAGATGCAAGAGTAGATTGGTTTAGAACCTGATAACCTTCCTGACTTCTCCTCAGATACAATTACTTTAACTGCAGACTGATAAAGACAAATTACCTACCTTCTTTCTGCTTCAAAGTACTTAAACATCTCTGCTAACACTGGGGTACCATAGCCCTCCTTAGCATAATGCCACATTGGCTGAATTAATCACAAAACACAACTTCTGTTGAATTTTCTGATGGGATATTGGTTATTGTTCTTTCCTTCTTGTAGCAAAACAGGCTAAGAAATCCTGCTGTGAGAATTATTTTTGTATCTCAGTCACAAAGCTGACATAATTTTCCAGACTGCGTTCCATATGAAAATTGCTTTCTATCTATAGATATACAGTGTTTGAGCTGAAAAACAAAGTTTGAAACACATGTGCACATGCATGATTGCAACTACACACAGCTGAGGCTCGTTCTGTGAAAATGTTTCTTTCCTTGCAACAATATGAAAATTGTAGTACAATGTATAATCTAGGCAGAATTGCTCTGTATTGTCAAGAGTAATAAGATAATTCTGTACTACCATTCCCATACCAATCTTATCTGGTACAAGATAGATGGAGAAACTTCTGTATTCATAGTGTGCAAGTGCCAGCCTTTACTCTAACCAAAATGTCTTCTGTTCTGCTGTGATGATTTATTGGTGTTGGTATTATGGAACATCAAGTTCCCATGGAGTTTGAAAGAAGCAATAGATCATGGCTCTTATCATACTTTCAGTCACGTGTGTAGAGTCTGCTGATAAATAGTTGGGTTGCAACTCCTGGCCTTCTCTCCCAGTTTTTGTTCATGTAGAGAAGGGTGTAACATGGGATTTTTTCCACAACTTTCATTGCATGTGCAAGCAAATGAACTGATGTGCAATTCTACATCTCTGACAGTAGGATATATAGATACAAGTAGTCCTAGTTTAGTGACCACAATACAGCTGTTTAGTGAAGGTGTCACTAAGTGAAACCGTGACTGTGTTTATGATCTTGCATCAGTTTTACATTACTTTACTGATACGCAGAGGTTGTAAATTTGAGGATTGGTTATAAAATTATTTTTAACTGCAAATGGTCACTAAATGAGGCAGTCCTTTTTTCGTTCCTTTTGTTACCTTCTACTCTTTCTTATTGTTCTATCATTTTCAGTTTGTATTAGTTTTACCGTTATAATTTTAACGAAATGGCTAAATAAAAAATAAATCTAGTGCCAATTTGTGTTTCTAAGGCATTTGTAGCTTGGCTTCGTCTACCTTGGCTTCGTTTCTATATAACTGCCAAGCGGGCTCATCATACAAATGCTGTATTTCTCTGGTCAGAAGCATAACATCATTTTTCAAATTCTGCATTCGGAAAGATGAACAACAATTTTGAAAGCTTTTGAAATAATGTTACTTCATTGTCTATTTGTGTATGAAAATTCAGTGTTCTTTTGTTTTTGTTTTAGAACTGCTTGAAAACCAAATGACAGGAGAAACCAAGCATGCGATAGGTTAACACATACACAAAAATGTTTGCTGATGTTTAGGCAGACGCCTGTGTTAAGTTTTTGGTACCACTGGAAAGATATAAACACTGATTGGATTTTTTCCTGCAACTTATTGTTATGTTAAATGCTCCCTTACTATTCTAAACAACTAAAAATTCTAGGATTCACATTTTAAATCCCCCCCACCCTTTGGCTAACAGGCTTTTCAATAAGTATGCTGGCTTGCCTCACAACACATTTGCTTAATTTTATAAATATCCATAAATAGAAATGCAAGAAATCAGCAAAGGTACAAAGAAAAGAAGAAATAAAGATAAGCAACACTTCTTGTTCTTCAAAGCCGTGGGAAGAACACATTAGAAGCCATATTGTTTGCTTCTAATGTCTCCACACTTTGGTGGTTTACAAAATGGCTGGTGTTGGTACATTGCCTGGTCTATTTTTGCAGAGCCCAGTGGGATATATGAAGCAGCCTCCAGTTCCATTTTCAAGTTGATGCTGCGTTCCATGATGTGTGTGTGTGTGTGTGTGTGTGTGTGTAGGTAAAGTTCAAAGGCATTTCTATCAAGGCATTCCCCAATGGCAGATAATCAGAAAAATTCATCTTCTCACCCAAGGGCATGGTTTTCATCTGAGAATTACAAGGCATGTTTACTCAGTTTCATCATAAAGAAAATATGGATGAGATTAACCATAAAATAACATCAGTTGCTAGGATCATTGGAAAAACCACATTAATGGAGATCTCATATGTGTGTATCTGTGTTCAAATGTAAAATTATGAACATATCAAAGGTGTATTCCAAAAATCTCAGATCCTAAAAAATAGTTGTTAGATAGTTCATTGGAACTAAACG
>JANHFM010006914.1:59284-73369 GCA_032468115.1 Grayia smithii
GGTAACATCATCAATGTTAGAAGGGAGTGGGGTTTGTAAAAAAGAGGAGGAGGGCCGTAAGGTTCATGGTGCTCTCCGAGCTTGTTTTCTTACAGACATTTCCTAACCCAACTAGGTAATATCATCAGAATTGGAAGGGAATGTGTTTTTGGGAGGGAAAGGAGAACTAAGACTGTGGGGTCCTTGGTGACCTCAGAGCCAGCTGCTTTTCTTGCAGACAACCTAACTAGTGAACATCATCAGGGCAAACACCAACACTTAATTTCCAAACTGACCTCTCTAGCAAAGAAACCCGAAGCGGGGCTGCGGTTAAATCTGGGGAAAGGTGGGAGAAAGGATCCCCAGCCTAGCTACCCTTTGCACCCAACAGTTACTGGATCAGCAGCTCCAGGAAAACCACGTTGCTGCAGCATCCCCCGAAGACCAGCCCCAAAGCCAAAGAGGGGTGCATCCTGGCCAGGGAAGAGCACCGGGGCGCCTGCAAACTTGAAGCTGGCACCTTGCACGGCGCCCACGCTTCCTGATCTGGGCCCACTTTGCCCTCCCTCCGCTGCTGTAGTTCTTCAGCCCCCTCCTTGCTGACAAACCTGACGGCGCTCCAGCATGGGGCGGACTACATCTCCCAGGAAGCCCCGTGCGTTCTGCTCCTGTACACGTGTCTGTCTCAGGGTGGGGCTCCCTTCTGGTCGGCTTCCCAGAGGCTTTCTGGGAGTTGGAGTCCATCCTTCTCAGCTTGAGAGTAGCGGTGTCTTGGTTCCTAAGACCATCGGAAATATGTGATTTCTGATGGTCTTAGGCGACCCCTGTGAAAAGGTCATTCGACCCCCAAAGGGGTCCCAACCCACAGGTTGAGAACTTCTGGACTAGGGCATATCCAGTGCTAGGTGCAATATACCAGGGCATATACTGGATGTAGAATTTTAACAATTATTTTTCACTTCCATTTTTTAAAAATGTGTCTTCAAGTTAGTTTTTGACTCCTGGTATCTGCCTGAACAGGTCCTTGCAGTTTTCTTAGCAATATTTCAGAAGTGGTTTGTCGTAGCCTCCTTTCTAGGGCTGAGACTGAGTGACTGGCTAATTCATTCAGGTGGTTTTGTGCCCAAGGTGGGATTAGAACTCATGGTCTCCTGGTTTCTAGCTTCCACCACTACACCACACTGATATCTCCATATTCATCTACTCTTGATTAATTGGTATTCAAATTCAAATTGTAATATAATAATTGGATCTTTATTTTGGGATCATTTTTTCCCCAAGGCTAGGAAAACAGATTGCATAGGGAATTTTTCCTACTGTTTTGTGGGAGAATAACTTTTCCTGGGTGTGATGCTTATGTCCAAATAGCAGTTGTTTTTTTAGTATCATCACTAAAACTTGCAGAACCCTTCAATTACTGCCAAGCCAGGTCTTCCCAAATCCCATGCTTGTGCCTTTTTCCTGGTTTTTACATCTATTTATTTAGTAAATTAACATCCTGCAAATATCCAGGCTCTATTCCATGTACACCTTTAGAGATGAAGGACAATAGACAACTAGCGCATCTTGCATAGAAAAATTATTACTTGGTTATATTGAGGATTGCTCATCACTGCTTGCAGTGCTGCACTTCTCCCCATTGAATGTCTTCTTATTTGTTCTGTCCCTCTATTCAAGCCTGCATAGCAGGGGTGAAATGCTACCAGTTCTCGCTAGTTCAGTCGAACCGGTAGTTAAAAAAAGCTACAATCTGATGATCAGCTGTGTTGCGCGGTTTAGCTTTGCTAGAAAGCAGGATTTCCTGCTTTCTAGAGAAGCTAAACTGCGCTGCACAGCTGATCCCCCCCTTGCTGTTCTACTTACCTTCCCAAGCCTCCTTTTGTCATGTACTGCATGAGTGTGTGTGCACAGTACAAACCAAAAGGAGGCTTGGAAAGGTAAGTAGAACAGCAAGGGAGGGGAATAGCAATAGTACTTAGACTTATATACAGCTTCATAGTGCTTTTACAGCCCTCTCTAAGCGGTTTACAGAGTTAGCATATTGCCCCCAACAATCTGGGTCCTCATTTTACCCACCTTGGAAGGATGGCAGGCTGAGTCAACCTTGAGCCAGTGAGATTCGATCTGCTGAACTGCAGTACTGCACTCTAACCACTGCGCCACCTCGGCTCTGTAATCAGCTGTGCAGCTCAGCTTAGCTTCACTAGGAAATCCTGCTTTCTAGCAAAGCTAAACTGCATGGCAAAGGTGATTGTCAGATCGTAGCTTTTTTAAATTACCAGTTCAACTGAACTGGTAGCTAACTACTGGTTTGACTGCACTGGTAGCTTTTTAAACTACCGGTTTGCCCGAACTGGTAGCTTTTTAAATGCGCAGCACACATTTGGTACGCACTGTGCAGGTGGACACAGTGTGCATTTGGTGTGCACTATGCATGCACACACAAAGCATGTTTGGTGTGCATGTGCAGCGCACACTAGGCACATAGCGCATATGCACGACCAGCGAACCGGTAGCAAACTGGTTCAGATTTCACCACTGCTGCATAGATATTCTTGAATCCACTTTCTCTTCTTTTTAGTTGGTCAAAAATTTATAGTTTTTGGTTATCTGAGGGTTTGATAGTCATTCTCTCAGTTCCTTCATCAAGGGCGTTTATAAATATGTTGAAAAGCACACAAGCCAGGGGAGTGCCCTATGACACTCTACTCAAAACTAGTTTCCAATCTGATGCAGGGCTTTTTATCTACTCTTGGGTAGGGTCAACCACCCAATTATGAATTTCCTCTAATTATTCTTTGATGTGCTCAATGTCTTACTATTTTATTAATAAAAATATCACAACAGATTCAGCTGAAAGCTTTGCTGAGGTCAAGGTTCCCTGTGCCCAAAGCATTCCCTTTAACTGAAGATGTTTGGTTGGCAAACGAACATCTGCAGTTTCAAATCTTGGGTTCTGAATCTGTTTCAGAAAAGGTTGGACAATATTTGAAAGTAATTTGGAAATTGTTCCAAAAGAACATAAAAAGCTTTCTGAATAATGAGATGAGAAATTGGATGAGAAATTAATATCAAATTCAAACTCTTTTTTTCCTCTGGCTATTGTTTGGTAACATCTACCTCATTTATGCCTATGGAGATTCTCAATCATCCAGGTCATGGTTGTCCCAAAGATGCTTTTACAAAAGACGACTGGACTTTGTTGTTTTTGTTCCTTGAAAAAGTTTTGCTTCTCACCCAAGAAGCAATTCTAAAGAACTGGATTGAAGAACTGAACAAAACTGAAGAAGCTTCTTGGATGAGAAGCAAAATGTTTTCTAGGAAAAAAACCATGATCCAGATCAGGTGTCTGCAACCCATGGCTCTGGAGCCGCATGCGGCTCTTTTGTCCCCCTGCTATGGCTCCCTATCAGCTGGAACCCACCACTGGCTGGCCCCACCCTTCACCCTCCCCTTCCAGTCACTCCTCGCCTGGCCTGAGAGCGATGAGAGATGAGAGAGAGAGAGAGAGAGAGAGACAGAGACAGAGACAGAGACAGAGACACACACACACAGAGATACCTGTTTCCTATAGAAAACACTGGGAGTGCAAAACCTGGGTAGGCATGGCTGGGGGGGTGTCATGTGATTGGGTGGGAGTGAATGACATCAAATCGGCCATACCCACCCAGGTTTTGTGGCTACCGGTGTTTTCTTTTCTGTTGGAAACAGGTCCAAATGGCTCTTTGAGTGTTTAAGGTTGCTGACCCCTGATCCAGATGATTGAGAATCTCCAAAGGCATAAATGAAATAGATGTTACCAAACATGTACCCCATTTATACTACCTGCTATTTCATAATAATTCTGTCTTCATTTTTCTCATTATCCTTTTATGAAATAGTCTCCTATTAAGTAAATGAACACTAATGTATTTGAAAACTTTGAAATTTTGAAGCTAAGAATCTATGAAAATGAAATATTTGTTAATTTGTTATATTTGTTTAACAAACTGTTAACATAGTATTTGAACCATATTTCTTTCTAACATGTAATGTTAGCTTTCTTTCTGTAATGTAGCACAATATAGATATGACTTAAATCTTTTTGAAATTAATAACATCAGTCAATTCATAATATTGAAATAAGTTTCTACATAAAGATATGATTGTGGATTGGGTGGATGACTGCAATACTAGTCTACATTCAAATTTGGTTCAAAAAGGATATAAGTTAACCTTAGTTATATAGTGAAAACTTTTCTCCTAGTTAGGAGTACAGGATGGAATGAGACAATGTTCTGGGGATGTTGGTAGATTAATTTAATTGCACATTCATATATGACAAGTATATATACAAAAATGCAGTAAACAATGACATATTGTTGCCCAAAACGTTCTAGAACAATGTTTCCTCCGCAATCTTCCTGTTATTATTTAGTATGACCACAGACAATCATCATCATCCCTCCTCTAAGTCTTCAATTCCATTTCTGATGATATACTTCTTCATTCATTGAATACCAGTATTTCAAACTATGTGAGACTTCAAAAAATCTTGTGGCCAGTCCACCAAATGAGATGGAAAAGCTTGAAAGAGATGCAACAAAACTGTTCCAGTCCTCTACAGAATCAGTAACTTGTTCTGAAATAAATATATTTGAGGATGGCTGTAATTTAAAATGTAAGTATCTGGGCAGTGGTGGGATTCAAATAATTTAACTGGTTCTGTGGCCATGGCTAGGTGGGCATGGCCAGCTCTATGTCACTCACGGCAGGTGGGGCAGCACCTTTCTGTGAGTGATGTCAAGTTGGCCACTCCCACTCAGTCACATGACCAATTTCCTACATTCTCCTCCCATCTGCCCTTGGGCTGACAAAATAAAACCCCATCTAAAGAGTATTGCCTGCCTGCCGAATACTGACAAATACTGACAAAAGGAGGCTGGGGGGTGGGAGGAAGAGAAAGTCCGATGGAAATGGCTCATTTTCCATGCCATGCTGGATCAGGATGGGGTGGGAGGGGAAAAAAGCCTACTCGGTCCGTACATACTCACCAGCATGACAGCAAATCTCTCTTCCAGCTAACCGGTTCAGGCATTGGAAGCTTGGCCAATTTTCTTCCAGCGCTCATGCAGGGAATCCCAAGAGCGGCAGCATATTGCATGCTTTTCACTCTAAGCAACCCAGACTAGAAAACACATGGCTGGGGTAGAGGAGCAGTCCTTGTTAACAAGCTCAAAACTGTTGCTGCAAGCCTGAGTTCCCCCCATGAGAGCTGCAAGCCCAACTCTGGCTGCAGACATGCAATTGTGAGGGCAGGCTTCTTCCAAGGCTGGTCATAGAGGGAAACAGAGATGAGTGTGCTGGAGTACTGGACTTCCAGCTCTTGTGCGGGGAACCCATACTTGCAACTCAGTTTTGAGCTTGTTAAGAATGACTGCTCCTTCACTCCAAGTCCGGGCTGCTTGGAGTGAAAAGCATGCTGTCGAGTCCCAATTCATGGCTCACCATACCTGGGGATGTTGGGGGAGGCATGGAGCTGCAACCATTGGACCTGGCAAGTCCAATGGCAAGCAAGGCTGTGGCTGTGATTGTAGTGGGACACGTTAGGACAGCGCCGGCCTGAAGCTAGCACAGCCCCACTGGGAGGACACTTGCCCCACTGGTCAGGAGGCTGCTCACCTGCCTGGCCAGTGTCAGAAGGGAGGGAGGCAGAAAAGTTCAGACATGCACCAGGATCTTCTGCAAGGAGATGGTGCATGCCCACACACCATCTCCTCCCAGAAGGTCCCGGTGTGGTGAGATGTGTGCATGCTCTCTGTGTGTTTTAGGCTGAGAAGGATACAACTTGACTGAACTTTTCCTGCCTTGGAAGCTGCCTTTTAGAAGCAAGGGCAGACTGTGGCAGCTGCCTTCTGATCAGCTTCGGCCAGCCCAGTGGTAATGGCGGTGATGGGCCAGGAGAATGGCGGCACATGTCAGGACAGTGCTGGCCTGAAGCTCATCAGAAGGTCATCCTCCTGGCCCAGTCTGGCCATGAGCAGCACTGGCAGGCAATGGGGTGCACAGCCTGCACAAAGAACAGGACGGAACTTCCAGTGGCCACGCAACCCATTGCCTGCCAGTGTCGGTGCCACTCATGGCCAGAACATTTGGCCGAACATTTCTGCCTCCCTCTCTTCTGACATTGGCCATACAGGTGATTAGCCTCCTGACCAGTGGGGCAAGTGTCCTCCCAGCGGGTCTGTGCTAGCTGGGAGAGTGCTATCTTCCCCTTGGCCAGCTGGTCAAAATAATCATAAGAGTTTTCTCTTGTAGAAGTACTTTTCTCTTCTTAACTCTGACAACAGAGATGATTAAAGTTCAGAATAATATTGGTTGCAACACCAAAGGATATTATAGTATAAAGATACATGATATTGATCAGCAATATCTTCCTAGCCAATACATAGCCTGACCTTTGGTAATTACTTGCCCAAGCAAACACTGTCTAAAAACCCACATACAAAGAGGAAAAGTATACAATTAATATGATAATTAGAAACAAGGTGGGTTAACAGTATTGAAAGTCACCCAGACACTATCTCAAATTTTCAATGAATAATCAATATGCATAGTTATCACTGCTGAAGATACAAAGCCAGTTTAATTAGTATTGGTGAGCATGCTTTTCTATAGTTAAAAGAGCTCACTGATCAAGAGACGAAGAATGAAGGCATTATTCTGTCTGCTAAAAATGATCTTGATCATAATAATGGCAGGTAACAAAAGTAAATATTAGCCAGTGGTGGGTTGCTCCCAGTTCGGCCCGGTTCTGTAGAATAGGTAGCGGTGATGCTGTGACATCACCGAACTGGTTCTAACAGTCCCGGACCGAAGCCCCCCCGTGCGCCTGTACTTACCTGTTCTTGTGTGCAGCGCGCGCAGCGCGCATGCGCAGGAAGCTTTTTTTGAGCTTTTTTTGCTGCAGCGCGCGCAGCTGCGCATGCGCATGAGTGCCTGTTTGGCGCTCCGGATGCTCTGACCACGCGCAAAGCACATGCACCTACAGAACCGGTAGCAAAGGTAAGTAGAACCCACCCCTGATATTAGCTATCTATAAGCTACTTGTGAGCTGCTTCTTTATTATTTGAGTTATTTTATTCTGCACAAAGCAAACTAAATTAGTAAATGCAGATAAATATTGTGTACATGTAATGCTTGAAACACATGAATCTGAATTTTTCACAGTAGCACCTCTCAGAAATATGATTGCTAGTATACACTAGACTATAGACTAGCATAGTTGCTACTAGTTCAGTGTACATATAAAGTAAATTCTTATTTTAACAGACTAACTAGAATGGAAGAAGATCTGATATTCATGAAAGTCTGTTAAATATTACAGTCTGTCATAGCAGCAATTTGTGTCACTTATGTAATAATATATTATGCAAATGGAATTAATCTATGCAGAAAATTGGTCCATTATATGTAAAGTCTATGGCATTGAGATCTGCAAAAAATGTAGTTTAATTTTACTTTTCAGTAAAAATTATGCAGGAGAAAGGAACATTCTGGTCCAAATTCTCTACAATCTAACAATCCATCAGTCTACCAACTATACTATGAAATAGGTCCCATTTATAAAGTGAGGGAGGGCTATATATACTTTACTAAGAAAACACAATCTCAGGATATGTAGCTTAAGCAGGCTATAGCAGCAAAAATTGATGGCAGGATTATAGTCATTTATATAACAGTTAGTCTTTTCTGCTTTTACTTTTGTGTATTTTTGTGGGATGTATTTTTTGTGGAATGATGATTATTTCTACTTATTATTTATCAAGTGTATAGATGTTCATCTTGACCAACTCTGGACAGGTCTGGAACAACAAACAACTCCCATAAGAGAGACAACCAGAGCTAAAATAGTGGAGAATAAGAAGATCTTGTAAAATATCCAGCAAGCACAGCACCTCATCCCGGGATGTGAGAAAAGAGCCAGGTCTTCAAAGCTCACTTAAAGGACAATAATGTCAGGACAATGTGAATGTCGGGGTGCATTTTATACTGAGGACAGTGCAACTCGCACACAAGCTGATATACTGAGACATACGCATAACTACCGATACAATTGCACTCTGGATCACTTGCAGTTTCCAGGCAATTGTCAAAGGTAGTCCCATATAGAGTGTATTGCAGTAATTCAAACATGAATCACATCCAACAATTGTTCATGCCTTAATCAGGTCAGATTAACTGCAACTGTAAGATGTGAGTCTGGTTCAGGAAAGGGCACCATTGGCATAATAGTGGGAAATGACCTAGACATCACTGTATGGTTAGCCTCTAAAGCATTTCAGCACACATTTTCTGGGTATCTGTCAATGTTCAATGATATTTTTATCAAGCCTTTGCCATAGGACCAAGTGCCTTTCCACTCAGCCATAAGCTGTTTAGAGTTGCTTGTCATCTTCTTAAAAAAAAACACCAAGAGAACATCTTGCCATTTTCTCTTCAGGGATTAAGGTCGTACAGTTAAGCCAAAACAAGAGGTGATTAGGCCCAAAGTCTACTGCTGGAGTCTGTGCTTTGTGATGAATAAGCGGATGTATGCCATGAAGCAGTTACACGTATCTTACTAACATGCCAGGTAGCTTCAGCCCTGAGGAGTATTTATTTATATTCCCTACAGGAGTTATGATCTGTGGATTAAAGATATCTGTATTAGTTAGGAATAAAATAAATCCATCCTCCAGGGGATGGTATGTTGCTGAACTCATACTTCTCAACATGGTGACTCTGATGACGATATTCTCAAGACATGGGAGAGATTTCAAGGGTGAGTAGCTATCCTTTTTAAACAAAAAAAAAGTTTTATATGCCTCTGATTGTAGATGTAGCTGAAAGGGAATTCTGTAGCTCTCCAAACATTTTCAAGTCTGCAGGAGTGTGTATGTGTGCTTTTGCCAATCTGATTGGCTTTTAAATATCTCCTGAGGCTTTACTATTGTGAGCTAGGACATGGCTTTTAATTCATAATTGGGAATTTATATGTGTCATCCAATAGCCTTGAATATTTGTTGTGAACATTTGGAATTATAAGTAACTGATCTACTTTGGCAACAAAATTTATTATTCAAGTAATTATGTACCAGAAATCCCGACGGGACTCTCAGTATACAGCAAGAACCTATTGTTGTAGTTGTTCTATAATCCCTTGATTTAAAATGTTAGCGTGTGCATGATTCTAAAACATTGTTCATAGAAGTATCCATTTCTGAAAGGAACCAAGACAAGCCAATATTTATTACAAAATATTTAGTATGAGAGGAAGCAGAGTTATCCTTAATCATAAGAAAATATGTCTTTAATAAATAGAGTGGAATTTAGATGTGTGAATGTTAGAGATAAAACCCAATAATTTACTATACATAGATTTTCATTTAGTGGGCACATATATGAGTGAGAGATTATGGGTGTGGATAACCTTTGTTATATGTACACTTAGATGTTTATAGTAAACATCTTGCTTGTCCATAATTTAGAGTCTGTAGTGGGTTGTAAAAGGATTGAGAAATCCTTCTGGAGCAGACTTAAAAGTAAAGGTAAAGGTTCCCCTCACACATATGTGCTAGTCGTTCCTGACTCTAGGGGGCGGTGCTCATCTCCATTTCAAAGCCGAAGAGCCAGCGCTGTCTGAAGATGTCTCCATGGTCATGTGGCCGGCATGACTAAACTCCAAAGGCACATGGAATGCTGTTATCTTCTCACCAAAGGTGGTCCCTATTTTTCTACTTGCATTTTTTATGTGCTTTCGAACTGCCAGGTTGGCAGAAGCTAGGAAAGTAACGGGAGCTCACTCCATTACACGGCACTAGGGATTTGAACCATAGAACTGCCGACCTTTCAATCGACAAGCATGGAAGGACACTTCATCTAACCAGCAGTCTGTATTGGCAATGGGCTATCTACAGTTGATAAATTGAATTAGTTTCTTTATTGCATATACAATATTTGATGTATTTATCATACAAATTAGAATAATGCTTTTGTACAATGCCTTGGAAATCTTCAGGTGAAAAATAGATAGGGAAAATTCTTAATGATAGAATCTCTAATATCAACTTTCTATTGAGAACATTATTTTCATTATGGGAACTGCCAGATGTTCCCCTGCAGCAAACCCTCTATGTTTTCAAAAATTTGCTCCAAAGACTCACAGCTTTTTTTGAGGAGCAGAAGAAAATCTGATGTTAGAATTCATACCAGATAACTATACACAGGTATACTGTAAGGTCCAGTCATCTGATGGCTTTCTTAATGACTACATTGCTTAGCAACCAAAATTCTGGCCCCAATTGGGGCCATAAGTCAAGGGCTACCTGTAATTAAAATGTATCTACTCAGAGTCCTTTGGAAGAGTTACAACAACTTAATAAAAAGCTACAATTTTTTCATTCTAATAAATATCCTGATTGTAGCAGACCAAAGCACCTGTGAATGAATATATGGATGAGCAAATGAATGAATATCTAGCAAGGCTGACAACAGAATTTTGGAGACCAGTCCATGAAGTACCTGCCCAAACAGTTCTCTCAAAGCTTCAGCATGGCTACTTGGTGACTACTTCATTTCAAAGGGAGTTTTGCAGAAGTATCATCTTTGTATCTGCATGCATGGTCAGATGTTGTCGAAGAGCTTTTACACAGTTGCCCCAAACCTGCCAAAAATTAAAAAAAATAAATAAATCTAGGAGTTCAGTATTCCTAGCACAGGGCTCAAAGAAAGTTTTTCTCACTTAATGCTTTTCTTCTTTAATAATTAATATGTTTTCCAGTGCATAAATGAGCATCTTCATTCACATTAAACAGAATAACAAAAACAACAATAAATAATTTATTTTGTTATTTTAACAATATTATTGTTGTCCGGATAGTGAATGTGATGGTACCTGGAGATAGCAGAATAGGTGAGAAAGAACTGAAGATATAGACAAAATACAAAGACCTGCAAAATAGAAATAGAACAACTGTGGCAAAAAAGCAAGCGTAATACCAATAGTAACAGTTGTCTTAGATGCAAACCCGAAACAACTGAAGCACTATAAGAACACCATTGGTATTGACAAAACCATTATCGGTCTATTGCAAAAGGTAACTTTATTTGGAACAATTTATATCTTGTGATGATACCTTTAATTTCATGAAACAACAACATCTGCCTACCTCAGGTCCTCAGGTTCAGGTCTTCAGGACTTGACAAGTGAATAAAAATGCCAAATACAATCTGAACATCTGGCTGATTCTGTGACTCACCATAGAGATAAAACTAGGAAGGATTCCCTTCCCTGTAGTTTATGTAGCCTGTGGCCTTTGTTTGTTCTATTCAGTTCTATGAATTAAATGTTCAGTTTTATGTCAGAATATTCTCCACATCTTATAAAAGGTCAGAAACAGATAGTATCAAACCTCAGAAGCAAAGATCAGATGGCCTTGTTCTATCTCAACTGTAGCTTTTACAAAAGCACAGAATAGTTATATCTAGTGCATTGTTCTCTTTTAAATGCAACTCTCTGTTTAAAAAGGCCTTACCATCCCAAGTACTAATGAAAACGATATGCCAATTATCCATTGACTCAGGCAATATGAATAATATTCCACTGTTGAATTGTTTTAATCAAAATTTCCCAATGAATTTTAATCTGATGTCCCAATTTATAACCCTTTGTATATAATACTATTCCATTAAAATCAAGGGGTGCATACAAGATATGAATCACAGTGGAATATAGCTGTTATTTTTAGCCTGGTATTCAAGGCCTTTTCAATGGAAAGTAGAGTATACAATAATTCTTGATTTGTACATAGCATTCCAACACAGCAACATAGAGATTAGAAATTCAGTACTATTAATCTACATAATTGACAAGACACGCTTAACTTCAAGTAAATCAAAAATATTCAATGTTATTCCCAAAACATTGTGAATAATCCTGGCAGACTTCCCCTCCTGACAATTTAAAGACCTGCTTTCCACAGTCTTACTATGATTCTATTTCTTCACTAATGAGAATCCACACCTTCAATAGAATTTTCTTCTCATTGCATTTTTTAAAATCTATTTTGAATTTTGAAATGAAGTTTCTGCTAAGCAAAATATGTGATATTAGAAATAATTGTTAATATAAATGGGGCATCTCTTGTGGAGAAAATCAATTTTAAAACAAGCATGTTTGAGAGGAAAATATGCATAAATGCATTCAAATTTTCACATATATTAAAACACATAGAAAGTCTCCTGCAAGGATAGTATGTTCTTTTAAAAACTGTAAAATGCAACTGGGTCAATTAAGTTTCTACTTTGAGGAAAAACCCAGTATAGAAAGCAAAGTAGATATATTTAACTCTCCCTTGGCGTAGGGCAGTGGTTCTCAACCTGTGGGCTGGGACCCCTTTGGGGTCGAACGACCCTTTCATAGGAGTTGCCTAAGACCATTGGAAAACAGATATTTCTGATGGTCTTAGGAACCGAGACACTGCTCCTCTATCTGTCTCCAGGTGAGTCTAATAGGTCCTATTTCCAAGTAGGCGTCAAAGACTCTGATTTTTGTTAGATGTGGGCCATTGCGCTTGTGAGAAAGGTCAAGGAAACACCTGCCTTTTAGGTGTTTACATTACAATTCACAATAGTAGCAAAATTACAGTTATGAAGTAGCTACGAAAATAATTTTATGGTTTATGGGGGTCACCACAACATGAAGAACTGTATTAAAGGGTCACGGCATTAGGAAGGTTGAGAACCATTGTGTTAGGAAAAAAGGTGTTCACTCACAGAATTTAGTGATGCTCCCTATGGAATTGCTAGGTACAACAAGGTTTTAGGATAATTGCAGAGTTCAACTTCCAATAGAAAATGGTAGCAACTTTTTGCAACAGGGGTGGGCTGCTGCTGGTTGTAACAACTGGTTCACTCACCTGTGAGTAATACTTTTTAAAATCCTAATTTCTACCTCTATTATCCAACCATTGATAAAACAAGTCCCATGTTCGATAGTACTCTGTCTCTTCCTTTTCTTTTACCTTCAGTATTAGTCTATTCATTTCTGCAATCTAGTATTTTTTTAATTATATCTTCTTCTGTAGATGTTGACTCATTCTTCCAATGTTGTGCAAATACAATTCTTGCTGCTGTCAAGACATGTAATATCAAATATACATTCCCTTTATCATATTTTTCCGGTATTATGCCTAACAGAAATAGTTCTGTTTATAATCTATATGTTGTCTTAACATTTTTTCTAACCATGTATGCATTTTCACCCATTTTTTTTAATTTATTTATTTTGCTTTTGGGTATGTCCACCACATAAGATAATATGTGTTCTCTCACCTATTATTGTGCAAATTTTTCAACTTTCAATTTCCAAACATTAGGGGTACTCAAAAGTTGTGACATGCCTCGGGGATTGTAAAGATATTTTGGTTACTTTAATATAATTTGGAGAGGCTTGGTAAGTAACTACATCAATATCATAACTTTTTACCATTGTGTTTGTTTCATCTGCAATTATTTAGCACAAAACTACATATTTGGCATTATGGTATACTTCACTTATGATCATAATCAGGACCAGAATTTCTGTTGCTAAGGAAGGTGGTTATTAATTTTACAACTTGTTGTAAATTTTGGTTGTCCAAAATTTGGTTTTTGGTTGTCCAATTTTACAACTTTTTTGCCCTGGCTGTTAAGTGAACCACTGCAGTTGTTAAACAAACCCAGCTTCCCCCATTTTTGCTTGTTGGAAGGCAGCTGCAAAGATTGCAACTGTCAATCACATGAGCCAGGATGCTATAACCGTCGTAAATACAAGCTGATTGCCAAGCACCCAAATTTTGATCATGTGATTGTAGGGATGCTGAAACAATTGTAAATGTGAGAACTGGTTGTAAATCACTTTTTTTTCAAAATTGCTGGGTCACTAAATAAATAGTTGTAAGCTGAGGACTATTTGAGTCAAAGGTACAACTAGCTATGGCAAGTAGAAATCTACATAAATATTATAAGTAAAAGAGTCTTTGGTGGCGCAGATTGCTAATGCACTGGCTAAGTGTCTCCACTTAAGTCCAGCTGCTTGCAATTAGT
>JANHFM010006914.1:73469-87575 GCA_032468115.1 Grayia smithii
GGTTGGGGGTCACCACAACATGAGGAACTGTATTAAAGGGTCGCGGCATTAGGAAGGTTGAGAACCACTGGCCTAGGGTGTTCGAATCTCTGTGTTTGTTTCCCATTGTAATGTATTGCAGGTAAGATACACATTTACAAGAGATAACAGGTAGCATGGGAAAGTGAGTTTTCTTGTGTTATATCTGTTCATTCTCATTTGTAGAGTTATATGACTGTTTAGCCAACCAGTTCTTCCCTGGAATTGCCACTGATTATAGAATAGAAAGGATTTAGATACGCTTGCAAAAAACAATTTTCATGTGGAGGAAGATGAATTGTTGCAATTATCAGTTTTCTTTGCAGTGTATCTTTGCAGCATTTTATTGTTAATATGGAAATGCATTCTCCTAAACTTCCTGCCATGGAATGAAATCTAGGAGACATATGGAAAGAACTAATACATCTGTTGATTCTGATAATTTATAGAAATAAGAAATGCTCACACAATTGTGATCTCTTTATCACAACACTTGGCCTAACATTTATGGTTTTTCTTTTAATAATTTGAAAGGCAATTATAGGAGGCATAATACTTGGGGTGGGAAAGGAGATGATGAATTCATTTAGAAAGCAAAAATGAAACAAAACAGTGAATTAGCAAAAATGAACAACTTGCTGCCAGATTTTAAACTATATTTGTGTAAAATGTAAAAATGGAGTTGAAACCACGTGCAGGCTATAAGCTTCTCATCTATATAACTTTTGCTGCTTTCCTATCAGGATGCACCTATGTCACATTGTTTTTTTGTAACTGAAGATGAAGCCTAATGCATGACCCTTTCAACTTCATTCCATTATGCCATTAATATAACCAACTCAAAAATCAGCCTCATGAAAAATTGTTATGATTTTAAATTTTAAAAAAAGCTACATCTACTACTTTTCAGGAAGTTACAACCACAATGCAGAAAATATTTCTAAAATGAACTCTTTGTCAGTAATCTCTGCTTTGAAATTTAATCAGTTGAATTATTCATTGATTAGTGTCAAGGGGCAAATATATATGCAATCATTGAGAAAAGCTTTACAAAATAAGTAGATTTTTTTTTTAAAAAAAGTGGTCTGTTAAAGAGCTGCTTAACTTCATAACACGGAATAAATCCAAGATGACTATCATAAAATTGCCTTCTGATGACTCAGAGAGCTTTAATAATTATAATAATTATACCTAGTTACACTTGCAAGGAAGAAATGACATTCAGTATAAAGTAGCCTTATTCTACACTTTGAAAATTCATTATCTGTCTATATTGCAATTTATTATATGATATCCTTCTCTCTAGTTTCCTTGCTCATAGGATTTTGATATTTAAGGGACTTAGAAATTTAATCCTAGCATTTAATAAAGAAAATGGTAAAATATAAGTTGATACTGGTCAAATATCCAGTTTGAATTCATAAATTTCTAGCATAATTGCTATTACACTCATGTTTCTAAAAAACAAACAGAAGAAAAAGAAGGAAAGTTAGAAAATGTGCTCACAAAGGATTTGAATAACATATTTGTTAAAAGAGGAAGAAAATGTTTATTTATTCTGAAGTTTAAATCATGATGGTTCTTCTGGGTATTGTAAAAGTAGTTTCTGATACATTTAAGTGAAGGCTAAAACAAAGGCTTACCTTGCTTTCAAATTTTTAAAAACATTATTGATGATATTGGTTATACTTGTGGGATACAATGTAGTCAGAATATGAGCAATGTAAATAAACAAACAACGTAAACAAGTTTGAGCAGTGTAGCAGTGTAACTGGAGTAGTTCCAAGCCAAACATTAAAAAAATGAAATAAAGATTGAAAATAAAATGTATAGAGTTCATGGATTCCGAATGCTGCCATTTTATTATTGTAAAGGAATTATGTTACATTTTCATAAATATGGCATTCTGCCAATTTTAAATTATTAAATCAGGACAACAAATTCAGTTGACATTATCTTTGGTGCTTTCTATTCCTCGTTATTAGGGAGGGCATGTTTAATATTCATTAAAATATGCTATTTTATTCCCCTTCATAAATATTTTGCTGTTCCATCATTTAAAAACATGTTTAACCATTAAGCTTGTTCCCATTTTTTAAAAGGAAAATAATTTTACAGAAAAACAAACATCTTCCCATAGTAAAAGATGACTAAGAATGCATAGAAAAAAGGGTCAAAGATAGTTTGGCTCAATTTCTGCAAAGACAAAATATTGTTAGGAAAGAAAGATATTTCTCAGAAAAGTAGTCTCTAATCTCTCTAAAATGATAGAATAAATATTTGTACTTGTTATAAATAAACCTAATGATTTCATCAGATTAGAACTGGCCAAGATATCAATAAGCCACTTTTAAAAATTAATGTTTAAACAATATATTAAATAAGATAAAGATAACGCCTCTTGTTTTTAATTGTAGAGTAAGCATTCAGTTGGATAAAATGACTGATAATGCTGTGAAATGTCAGTAATTTCAAGATACTTACAGAGGCTTGTAGCTACAATAGCAGAAATGATGTTTACTTATATCAGTGTATTATTCATACATAATAAAAGAAAGCTTTAAAAGAAAATACTTTGAAAAACCTACAAGACGAAGAAGTAAACAAGTTTATGCAGATTTACTAGATTTTTCTTTTTTTTAAAAAAAAATGTGGATTACAAACGAAAGACAGCAGTTAAAGCGAAAACAGAAGCAACAAGCCTAGATAATGACCTGGATAACAAGTTCTTGATAGATTTGCAAAAGAATGTTGCTAAAGCCTGGAAGCAACTTCAGACATGGGAGAAAGAAAGGAAGGAAGATGAAAACCTATGACAGCTTCTGGATGGATCAAAGCCTAAGATTGTTAGAAGCAAAAGCAATGAATTCCAACCTGATTTGTTTAAAACAAGATATAATTTGGTAAAGTACTGGAATTCCTTTATGGAGGTTTTTGTTTTTGACAACTAGATGTTAATGATTTATGATCTTACAAATGGATAAGGGAGGATGAGACATAGGTATGTCTTGCAGAAGAAATATTACCTATACTTGTGATGAAGTTTGGAAGTAATTGAGCTATTTCTCTCTAACTTTTTAATCTCTCTAGCTTTCTCTTTTTCTTTCCTTGCAATTTATATATTTTTTTCCTTTTCATTTGTTCTCGTTCTGTTCTAACTTTTGTTTAAACTTTTGTAAAGTTTGTTACACCTTTTATTTTTAAAACTTCCAATCAAATATTTGTTAAAAAAGAAATAAGCAAGAGAAAGCTAGCTTAGTTTTTGTATATTTCTTCAAAAGCAAATCTTACTTTGAACATGTCCATCCTCATTTTGGAGTTCTTTCTCTTTCCTAGGAGAGTTGCACTGGTAACAATCACTGATCATTTTCTTTTCTTCTCTTTGCACTTCTGTTACCACATTATTATCCTGACAGAGTGAAGCATCAGATCAGATAAAGGTAAAGATTCCCCTCGCATATATGTACTAGTTATTCCCAACTCTAGGGGGTGGAGCTCATATCCGTTTCAAAGCCAAAGAGTCAGCGCTGTCCAAAGACATCTCCATGGTCATGTGACCGGCATGACTAAACACCAAAGGTGCATGGAATGCTGTTACCTTCCCACCAAAGGTGGTTCCTATTTTTCTACTTGCATTTTTTACATGCTTTCAAACTGCTAGGTTGGCAGAAGCTGGGACAAGTAATGGGAGCACACCCTGTTACGCAGCACTAGGGATTCGAACCACTGAACTGCTGACCTTTCGGTCAACAAGGTCAGCATCTTAGCCACTGAGCCACCGCATCCCTCAGGTCAGATAGTGTTACACAATTTCTAGTTAGCTCTATAATTTGTCCCAAATGTTTTGTAAGAACTTACCTTTTTCTCTCTTCTTTTAGCACATGTTTAAACTGGTTTTGATCAACCATCTACAAGGGACACAAAGAACAGTGGTTCTTGAAGCAATAAATATTGCACAGTGATGGATATGTAGGCAGAGAATTTATTAGGAGATAAAGTGCACAAAACAGTTCATGGGATTCCCTTCTCTATTTTCCTTAGGCTGAAAAGCAGCTGAGATCTTTTAGAGCAAGGGTCTTCAATCTTAGCAACTTTATAAGACCTGTGGACTTCAACTCCCAGAATTTCTCAGCCAGCTTTTCCCAAGTCTTAAAGATGTCAAGATTGGAGACCCCTGTTTTAGAGAGTTATGGACTCACCTGATTCTATGGGTTATACTGCTTTATTAAAAACAATAAAAAGCATTCTTTGCCTTTTCACTATCACAATTATTCCTCAATTCACCTACCTGGTTTGTTTGTTTGTTTATTTATTTTGCAATAAGAACTGGCTAAACAATTATCTCAAGATATGAGGGACAGCTATCTGGGTAGAGAAGGACTGCTGCAATATTTTCTTTCAAATCTTTTATAATTTGACAGTTGCTGGCTAAATTGCCTTGCACAATACTGATTGGTAAGCTCTTATTTCTCCCAACCAGCATCCTCATTCTTCTGTTCACTTAGCTGGATGTTCCTCGGGATGGAGAGAAACTTCCCAATTGTCTGCTATATCTAGCTAGAGCAGTTATCATTATTTCTAAAACAGCGAGAGATATGCTCCTGACTCACCTCCTGAACCTATTTAGTACATTTGATAAGGTAGGTTTAAGGTGTCTGTGTGAGGAATTAAACTTTTAACATATAATGAAACCAACTTGAACCGAAATAGGACCAAAGAAAGGAGGCTTAATAAACCCTAAAAAAACCAAGAACAAATGATATCCTAAAACACTATATGCATTCAGGATGGATCTTCGTTCTGTTTATTTATTTGGGAAAAAAATCGCTTTTGTGTATTTTGCACTGAGCCTTACAAGTTGGTTAACAATAGAAGAAAACAACAATGAAATACACAACACAATTCAGTAGCAAAATGAAAACTAATCTCCAAAGAAGAGAAACATTCATTGTAACACTCATGGAAAAAGGCATTTATTTTTAGTGGGACTCAACTACTTTGTTATTATAGAAAGGCCATCAATAAAGTGGAAAATGGACTCTGGTCTGAGAATGAAATCTGAAAGTTATAGAAATGCACCTAGCCTATTTCAGTTACTGAAAGAATTCAGAGCCAATGGTTAAGTCATCCATAATACAACTCTACTTCTGCCTAATGCTCAGAAACTCTGTTCGGACAGCTAAGTTCTTTCATTATGCTATATCTACTTATGAGAAGGAAGTAAGGACATCAGTATCATACATTTTTATAAGTACCATGACCTGTGCATTCAAGGCAATCATTTGTACAATGCTTACTGTGGCAAAAAAAAGAAAAGAAAAAAAGATTGCACTTGACCTGACATTTCTTAGGACTTCGGGTCATATGGAATGCCTCTGAATACAAGGCAATGATTGCCTCCTTCAAATATTCACTGCATGTATGGATACAGGAACATTTGGAGTTTAAAATGTCAGGGTGGAATGGACAGCATAGTTTTATCATATACTGATAGAAAAATGAACCACCTCACCTAAGTAGATTAAATCAATCTGGGGTCAGTAAACAGGCATATTTAATGTGACCAAACTGTAAGAAATACGATATCCCTTCTCATCATGATTCCCAGGAAAACCCTGGTGAACTGTCTTCCTCCTCTTCTTCTTCCATCCATTCCAAGGGACTCTTCCCTCCAGGAAGAGAGTTCACCTGTTGATCACCAGCGGCCCTTACTCCCTTCCCAAACAAGCTGATCTTGCCATCAGGAAACCAGGTCTTCTCTCACCAGCCCCTGTCATGGGTAGCTCCACCACCACCACCCCCGGCAGATCAACATACAGGAGCAACATATCACACACTTACATGGCGGGTGGGGAGCACAGAGGTGGGTAATGGGTGACACGGAAATGACTAAAGAAACCTCGATCGGAGCCAGCAGAGGATAATCAGCGCGGAGTGATGACGACAACAACTCGGCGCAGCTGAAGAGGGAAGGGCGAGGCACGGTGCGGGTAATTTAAGCAGCTGGGAGATGGCAGCTCCCAACGCTGTTCTTGAGCGGGAGGCAGCCTGTCTATGCCGTTTTTGCTGGCGAGGAATAAACCACAATTCAAGCAAGTTTTGAGAGTGTTTGTCGTCCTTCGCAGTCAGCGCGGGTGTGACAGTAGAGAAGAACAGCGTTCTCTCCCACATGCGAATCCTGTAAGTACGGGCGCTGAGATGGCAGAGGGGACAACGGAGCTATTGGCGGCGGTCCTGGGGGAGGAGGACGTGCCGGCAGTGGACGTTTGTGGCCAGCCGGAGGACCCGGCCGCACAGGAAGAGGCTCCGGTGGTGAGGCCAAAGGAGGGCAGCTGTCAAGACACCACACGGAGGTCACATTCAGACGAGAGCCAGGAGAAGCAGCCCACAGAGCATTGGTGGCAGAGCCCAGCTGTACACCCTCCGTCAGGTCAACGAGAGAGACGCTCATCCCCTATACCTGAACAGTTCCAGGGATGGAGGGAGAGACACTGGGAGGAGGAGGAGGGTGATTGGAGTCATTCAACGGAGCTAGGACCCTCGACTCTAGATGTTTTACGGCAGAAGTTTGGAGAGGCCAGCTTTTGGGATGTGCCCAGCAGGCAACCATGGATGGCGGGAGGCGGCGAAGAAGCTGGGATGTGGGAGGATCAGCGGTTTGACTCACGGGGGGGCCAGGGTTCGTCTAGCCAGCCCAAAACTGAAAACGGAACGGCACTGTCAACGGTTGGGAGGCGGCGGCGGGGCAGATCAAGAGGACCCTCGCAAATGCCAGAGCAGGCAGCCTGAGTCTAGCGGGGGTAGGGTGTCCACGGGGAGGAGTGACCTGCACATGTCTCCTACCATGCCAGTAGGACGACCCACGCCAGCGGGTGGCGCCCCTATTTGGGTGAGCGGGCAAGGAATACCACCCCAGAACAGGTATGGGGACCCCCTCCTTTGCAGGCATCTTTTGACGGGTCTTCGGATCGTGTGGCTCTATTTTTGAGTCATTTAGATCTGTATTGTCATCTTTATCCATCACAGTGGGCAATGGTCGTTACCATCACGGGAGTGCTTACGGGGGAGGCAGCCGATTGGGTGGCTGATCTCCACAGCGAGCACGCTCGGGAGCTCACCAATGCCGGACAATTTCTAGATGCCTTAAGGGTACGGTTCGAGGACGTGTCCCGTATTAAAGCTGCTGAGGGTGAAATAGTCAACATATGGCAACGGGGTAGGACCATGAAAGAATACGTCAAAGAATTCAGGAAGGTAGCTGGACATCTGCACGCATGGCCAGAGCGCCTTATCGTGCACCAATTCCAGCAAGGGCTGGATAGAGAGATACGGCAGGGGTGTGTTTATAGGGGTCTTCCACCTAAATTGAATGAGTGGTTCAGAGCTGCCATGGACCTGGACGTTGGACTAAGAGACTTTAGAGATTCTAGGGTGCAAGGGGATGGCCAGTGTAGAGCTCCCTTGAGAAACCTTCCCCCCCGCCCCCCAGTACTGGTAGGGGTATGACACGACCAGAGGAAAAAGAGAGCCGAGCACAAAGACCTGCTCTACGGTGTTTCCGTTGTAACCAACTCGGGCACCAAGCCGCTGAATGCCCTTTTCCACCGCCAAAACCAAGTAGCATGACAACACCTGCTCCTAAAGAAACAGCATGCATACGCTCAACGATGGACACTTCTAGCGTACCTGGGAGGAGATCAAGGGGATCGGACATTCCCTCTGTCACCTTCGAAGGGAGTACGGGAGACGAGACGGCTAAGGGAGTAGCGGAGGACTCGAAGAAGGTGACGAGGCCGATCCCATGGTATGTGCACCCATACCCCCATTTGTTATCAAGGTCACCCTTCACAATAATGCTAGCTCTAAGAGCATGGACATAGGGGCACTTATTGATTCAGGGTGCACAAGGTGTTTAATGCAGAGGGGGGATGGAGGCTTTGGGTCTGGGGACTATACAGATGAGGTTTCCCATATCCTTTGAACAGATGGATGGGACGATGTTAGGGGGTAAACCGGCTACACGGGTGACCGAACGTGTACGTATGAATATTGGGGAGCACTGGGAATTAATTTGCTTTATAGTGGTGGATTAAATGGTGAAGCCTGTAATCTTAGGGCTCGCTTGGTTAGATAAGTGGCGGCCTACAATATGGTGGGAAGGGTGTTATCGGTGGATACAATTGGAAAGGGGTCCAGAACCAACCCCAGAGGAGCAACTGCAGCAGGACACCAAGGGGGAATCGACAGAGGTGCTGCGTCATGTAGCATAACTGGATACCGTTCCTACCGACTATCATGACCTTGCTGCGGTATTTAGTGAAGAGGAGTGCGAGGCTCTTCCACCCCATCGCTCAACGGATTGTGCTATCAAGTTGCTTCCTGGAGCTAAATTCCCGAAGCCTCGAATGTACTCTATGACCCCAAAAGAGTTGCAAGCATTAAGAGAGTACATTGATCAAAATCTAAAATGGGGGTTCATACAGCTGAGCCGGGCACACATAGCTGCACCCATGATGTTTCAGGAGAAAAAAGATGGTGGCTTGAGACTCTGCATTGATTTCCAGGGCCTTAACACCATATGCGTTGAACCCCTATACCCCCTCCCCTTAATTAAAGATCTATTGGCCACATTAGCAAACGGAAAAGTGTTCACCAAACTAGATCTACGGGAGGCTTACTATAGGATAAGAATCAGGAGCGGTGATGAATGGAAAACGATGTTCAACTGCCCTTTAGGCAGTTATCAGTTCAATGTGATGCCTTTTGGGTTACAAGGGGCTCCGGCAGTGTTCATGCAGATGATTAACGGGGTATTGCATGAGCATTTATACCGTGGGGTTCTCGTTTACCTGGACGATATCTTAATTTACAGTGACACCTTAGAGGAACATGTGGTCCTAGTCCGTCAGGTATTGAAAAAGTTATTAGCAGCCAAATTGTTCATCAAACTGTCGAAATGTGAATTCCACAAACCTGCTATTGACTATCTGGGATATCGAATATCTCAAACTGGAATAGAGATGGACCCTAAAAAGGTACAGGCAGTGTTAGAGTGGCAAGCCCCAAAAACAAGAAAACAAGTACAGAGTTTTTTGGGGTTTGCTAACTTCTATCGACACTTTATTCCTGGTTTCGCTCAAGTAGCATTACCATTAACGGAATTGCTACGAACCAAACCCCAGCCTGGAAAGGCATGGCCCTCGCGGATCGTTGATTGGTCACCACAATGCCAACATGCTTTCGACGCTCTTAAACAATTGTTCGTGAACGAACCTGTGTTAAAACATCCTGACCCCACTAAACCGTACATCGTGCAAGCGGATGCAAGTGATGTGGCAGTGGGAACAGTTCTATTGCAGCACACGTCAGGGGGGGGGTTACAACAAATTGCATATACATCCCGTAAACTATCGCAAACGGAACATGGCTGGGCTGTTTGGGAGAAGGAGGCATTCACAGTGAGGTGGGCATTGTTAAAGTGGCGACATCTACTGGAAGGGTCTGAACAGCAGTTTGAGGTCTGGACAGACCATAAAAACTTGGAGGCACTCCAGAAACCAAGAAAATTATCACCCAAACAAGTGCGATGGGCCCAATATTTCCAACGATTTAACTTCCGTTTGCGATATATACCAGCGGGGCAGAATTTCCTAGCGGATGCCCTCTCTAGATTGCCACAATACCACAGCAAAAGGGAGGAAGTGGTACAGGCCCTGATTCCACCTGAAGGAGCGGGACAGGTGAACCAAGCCGCTAATAACACCCCATGGCACCAGGAAATACGGAAGGCTATGGGGGAGGATGCATGGATAACACAGCACAAAAAGGACTTAGTACTGAAGGAAGGATTAGCGTGGAAGGGGGAGAAACTATACGTCCCCTTGAAGGTGCGGAATTTAATATTGCAAAGGTGCCATGACGTTAAAACAGCCGGCCACTTTGGGTATCTTAAAACATTGCATTTAGTCCGGAGGCAGTTTTGGTGGCCTCGTCTACGTGCTGATGTATATAACTACATGTCTCAATGCCCCATTTGTATCACATCCAAACCACGAGTGGGACGACCACCTGGTCTTTTACAAACAGTGGCATGTCCAAAACAGCCATGGGATGACATTGCTATGAACTTTGTTGTAGATCTGCCCAACAGTAACGGGTATACAGTCATTTGGACCGTTATCGATTTATTTTCTAAATAGGCTCATTTTATACCGTGTAAGGGACTTCCATCAGCCTGTAAGTTGACAGCTTTGTTCATTCAACATATATATCGACTACATGGAGTCCCTCGTAAAATCATTTCAGATAGGGGGGTCCAGTTTACCGCGCGGTTCTGGCGTCACTTTCTAAAAGCAATAGGATCTGCCCAGGGACTCAGTTCAGCCTACCACCCAAGCACTAACGGGGCAGCCGAACGAGCCAATGCTATGGTAGAAACATACCTACGTAGTTACGTAACATATAGACAAACAGATTGGGTAGACCTCATCCCGTTCGCAGAAGTAGCCTACAATAACGCAGTGCATCGCAGTACCGGATATAGCCCATTTCGCATAGTTACAGGGAGAGACTTCATTCCAATTCCTGAGTTAGAACCAGAGCCACAAAAGGCATGTTTACCTGATGAGTGGAGTAATAAGTTAGCAGGCGTATGGAGCCATGTAGAGAAAGCCTTGAACGAAGCATTTCAGGAACATAAAAAATATGCTGATCGAAAAAGAAATCAACAACCACACTTCAAACCCTGGGATATACCTATCCACTAAGTATATCAAATTAAAGATCCCTAACAAGAAACTAGGACCTAAATACCTGGGTCCATTCAAAATTCTTCAGGTCATAAACCCTGTAACGGTCCGCTTGGAACTACCACCTTTCTTGGGAAAAATCCACCCAGTATTCCACTGTAGTTTGTTAAAACCAGTACACCTCCTCTCGCTCGACCAGGTCCCTAACAATACCGATGAACATTACGAAATAGAAAGGATCATCGATGTAAAAAAGACAAAAGGACAACTCAAATACTTGGTAATCTGGAAGGGTTATTCCCAAACAGATGCCTCATGGGTGGCAGAGCATGATATCAATGCACCCCGTCTTATGCGCAAATTCTATAAACATTACCCATGGAAAACTAAACGTTAACTCTCTTCTTCTATCCTTTCTAGAAAGGATCCTGGTAGAGGGGGCCGCCTGTCGTGGGTAGCTCCTCCTCCCCTCCGACAGATCAACATTCAGGAGCAGCGCATCACACACTCACAAGGCGGGTGGGGAGCACAGAGGTGGATGGGGAGCACGGAGGTGGGTGACGGGCGACACAGAACTGCCTAATACAACCCGAGCGCAGTCAGCAGAGGCTAATCAGCGTGGAGTGATGACGACAACAACTCGGCGCAGCTGAAGAGGGCTGGGCAAGGCACAGCGCGGGTAATTTAAGCAGCTGGGAGACGGCAACACCCAACGCTGTTCTTGAGTGGGAAGCAGCCTGTCTATGCTGGCTTTGCTGGCGAGGAATAAACCACGATTTAAGCAAGTTTCAAGAGTGTTTGTCATCCTTCGCAGTCAGCGCGGGTGTTACAATTGATACTTTTTGTGAGGGAAGTCACCTTTTCAGGAAAGTGTTTTTCATGTATTTGCCACTGTATGGAAATAGACAACTGCTTTCCTATTCTTTCAAGTTCATGGCACTATCTGGCTGCAATCAACCAAAAAACTATCAATACTTTATGCCCTAAGATGTCACTTGATTATCAAAAAATGTAGTAAGGCCACCAATTTGAAAGGTCCTCGATGCTCTCTGAGCTTGCTTTTTTTCTTGCAAACTTTTTATTACCCTAACTAGGTAACACCACCAGTGCTAATAAGGAGTGCTGTTTCCTGTCAGTTTATATTCTGGAGTCTCGCCTGTCTGTGTAGGTGGGGGTGGTCTTAGGGATTAGAAACTGCCAAAGAACCATTACTAAATAGCCCAACCAAAGAATCCCAAAGACCATCCACCCAAACAGACAGATAAGACACCAGAATATAAATTGATAGCAAACAGCATTCCTTACTTCTGCAAGAAAACAAGCAAGTATAGAAAGTTAGCACCCACCCCTCCTAGAAGAATGAAATATTTTGGAAATATTAAAAAGGCAGAATATTATAATTCCCTTAAAAGAGAAATAGAAATCTTAAGGGAGACAGAAACTCAGAGCTTCAACTCCCTGCCCCCGGCATATATTTGATACCAGGGGTGGGTTCTACTCACCTTCGCTACCGGTTCTCTTTGTGCACGTGCGTGCACGCGCGCGTGTGAAATTTGCATGCGCGCGCTCGTTTCGCTCACGTGCGCGTAAACCACACTACCGCACATGCGCAGAAAAAATTATTTACAAAAAATCACCCAAAAAGCGCTCTGCGCATGCGCAGAACGCTAATTTTGGTGATTTTTAAAGAAAAAGGTAAGTTGGGGCGCGCAGGTGGGCCAGGGGCCGGGACGCTGCGAACCGGTTCGGCGACGTCACAGCGTCACCGCTACCTATTCGCGCGAACCGGACCGAACCGGGGGCAACCCACCACTGTTTGGTACCCATTAAGAAAGACTGGGCCAGCCTATCTACAAAACAAAAGACCTTCAGCTCCAGGATGATGGGATTATCCTTCAGGGAAAAGCCATTCAGCCGCAACAGGAACTGCACAACAAGCCCCTTCATTGCATCAGCCCAAGCTTCAACCAAGCTTGTCTAAGAGAATCTACAAGGTTAGCTATGACCCCTACAGCAGCCAATTGGAATAGGAACAGGAAGCTCAAGGGCAAGGCCCAAGAGAGAGTATAAATAACCCTCAATCTCCATTCCATGTGGTCATCTACCCAGAACCACATGTGTCTGTTGGTTATGATTCACCACTAAACCATCCTTCCAATCAACCTCCATGTTTCCAGTGTCTTTCTCCCCACTTGAAACTGAACCAGATGGATATTTCTTCCAACATAAGCAAGCTCAGAGTATCAAGGATCTCTTCATTTCAACCTTGAGCTACAAATATTCTCCTTTACTGATATTCCAATTTATCATGTTAAATTTTCTATAAAATACTTTCATTGGCTTTTCCCAAGTTTTGCCCAAGTCAGTTTCATTAATTTGTATTCTCTTTTAACAGAATATTGTATTTTTTAAAGTACTCCCTCTCTCCATATTAGGCAATGAATTTAACCTCATTTCAAATTTAGTCATGGCTCTTTGTTTTTAACCTCTGGGTTTGCAATGAAGCACAAAACGTAATGAATTAAAGGAGCCAAATTTTCTAGCACAACTTCTGATTGTTTCCCTGTTTTAAGAATATTGCCATCATATGATTTTTAAATAATAAAATATTTTTATTTTCCAACCCAAATACTGCTCAGTTTTATTATCAGCATCATAAAAGGCTTGATGAACTATAAAAGGCTAAAGAACTGGTTGTCTAATTTAGGAGCCAATCTTTTTCAAATTATGACCTTACTTAGAGAAAATGATTTTCAGTTCTTTATAAATATTTTTGATAACAGAAAGTGCCCTGATTTTTACTATTTATTTATTCCACCTTTAATTAAGATACTAATTCTTCTGTTTTTATCAAGATTAAAAAAATGTATTGACATGGTTTATGTAATAAGATTTATTTGGAATTCCAAGGCCACCTTCATTGGTATTATTTATTTATTTTATTTAATTTATATGCCGCCCTTCTCCCGAAGGACTCGGGGTGGCTTACAAAGATTAAAAGAAAGTAGACTTTAAGACTTTAAGACTAAAAGAAAGTAGTAATTTAAATTAATATTAAAACAATTTAAAAGTGGCTAAAATAAAGAACCTGATCACATCAGTCAAACTGTTGGAACAGCCATGTCTTCAGGTCCCGGCGGAAGGAGCGGAGGTCAGGGGCGGTCCTGAGATCGGTGGGTAACCCATTCCAGAGTGTCGACCCACCCACAGAGAACACCCTCGCCCCAGACGCCACCAACCGACATTGTCTGGCTGATGGCACCCTGATGGCACCCTGAGGAGGGCAGCCCTGTGTGAGCGCACAGGGCGGTGGGATGAAGGCAGAAGGTGGTCCTGCAAG
>JANHFM010006914.1:89316-105469 GCA_032468115.1 Grayia smithii
GTGAATTGATAACTGCCCAGAGGGCAGTTAAAGGTAGTTTTCCATTCATCTCCAGCCTTGATCCGTACACGATAGTAAGCCTCCCGTAGATCCAACTTCGTGAATATCCACCCTGTCGTTAAGAGGTCTTTTAGCAAGGGTAAAGGATATAGCGTCTCTACACTTACCGCATTTAGACCCCGGTAGTCAACACAAAGGCGAAGCCCCCCGTCCTTTTTCTCCCTAAACATTACTGGGGCAGCCATATGGGAGCGACTGGGTTGTATAAAACCTCTACGGAGGTTTTTATCGATATAAACCTGCAATTCAACTACTTCCTTGGGAGTCATCGAATACATCCTAGATTTAGGGTGTTTGGCTCCCGGTATCAGTTCAATAGCGCAATCTGTCTTTCGGTGGGACGGTAGGTTATTGCACGCTTTTTTGCTGAAGACCTCCCATAGGTCGTGGTATTTGAGGGGTATTCCCGGGGGAAGAAGTCCACTTTCTGTTGCATTTGCCTGCATCCTTTTTACCTGTTCTACGTCCTCCCCACCCTCTATTCCAGATGGATGGGGTCCCAATTCCAGTCTCACCTTGCGATACCCTCCTTCCCACCAAATTACAGGACACCATTTGTCCAGCCATATCAGACCAAGGATGAGAGGCTCTGCCATTTTGTCCACCACTATAAACTGGATCTCCTTCCAATGCTCCCCAATAGTCATTTTTACTCTCTCAGTCACCTGGGTAGCTGGTTCCCCTCCTAATACTGAACCATCCATTTGTTCAAACGATATTGGCACCTTTAGTTTATGTAGCCGTAGACCTAATTCTGAAACCACCGATAACCGTATCAAACAGTGAGTGCAGCGTGTGTCTATTAAAGCATTCTTGTGCACCTCTTGTTGGTTATGTGTGTTAATAAGTGTTACGGGGATTAGAAAAGGACGCACTGGACTACTTACCATGGGATCCTTGTCGCTTTCCTCGCTTTCGCCAACAGGTACGTCCTCACGGACCCCCGATGTTCGGGAACCAGTCATCAAATCTCTGGCCCTAGACCCCGGCCTGGTGGTCTCGTCGTGCACTGGAACTGTGGATATATGAAAGGTGGGCCGTTCCTTGGTGGAACGGACCCTGGCTGTTTCCTTCCCGGTCGGTGTTGGTAAAGTCCCTTGGGTTACTGGTGGGTACGGGCATTCTAATGCGCGATGTCCTTCCTGGTCGCACCGGACGCATCGAAATGGCTTTCGACCCAGACTGTTTCCTTTGGAGACTGGTGGTGGAGCGCGGACGGGCATCGGGATGAATCTTTCAGGGTTCAGCTTCGCTGGCGCTCCGCTGCCCATTCTCTTCCCAGTGGAGGGGTTAGTATCGTATCTTGTACGGTATTCTCTAAGGCCTAGGTCAAATTTTATGGCGGCATTATACCAGTCAGAGAGGCGTGGCTGTATTCCTCGATAGGTGCAAGCCTGTTGTATGTCCCTATCCAGACCAGCCCGGAACTGATGGATAATTAACCCTTCAGGCCACGAACACAGCCTACTAGCTAGCTTTCTGAATTCCTGAATGTATTCCCTAACTGGCCGACCACGTTGTCACAATGCCAAGATCTCCCCTTCAGCTGTCTTTACACGGGAAGGGTCCTCAAACTGGGCACAGAGGGCCTCCAAGAATAGACCAGTGTGAGTAAGTTCCTTAGCCTGGGTACCGTGTAGATCTGCCACCCAGTCGGCCGCCTCCCCGGACATCACGGACGTGATAGCCACTACCATAGCCCAAGGTGACACATATAAGTGGCTAAACTGGTCGAAATGGTTGATGATGCAGCTGACAGACAGTGATACTCTCTCCGGGCTTCCATCGAACAGCATACCCATAGGCGGGAGGCCCCAATACAAGGGGTGCTGCGGTTGCCAGGCCATAGGAGATCTGGCAGGTGGCATCCGTGATAGGCTGTACTGACTGGGTTGGGGATACTCCACTCCTCTATCCCCCCGCTCTCTGGATGACCCCCTGGGTCTTCCGTCCCCATCCCGTTCACGATCACCTGGTCTGCGATCCATTTTTAAGGTGGGATTAAGCAACGGGTAGCGTGTGGACCTTTGTCTAAATTCTCTAAACCTCGCTTTCTTGTAATCCTCTTCTCCGGGTAACCAAGATTGCCAGGCCGGTGCGTCCATAAAACTGGTATCGGCCAGCTGGTCCCTGACCATATCTAGCGTCTGCTCCCCAGGGCTTCTGCTAACACTTTCATCCCTGTCCTCCTCCTCCACCCATCTCCGTTCGCGCCAGGCCTTCCATTTCACTGTGGAATCCGGGAGAGGGGGCAGCTTTTCCATCTTCTGGGGCTGCAATGTAGCGCTCTGCCACCACCACCCTGTCAACGCAGCGGCTCCACCCTCTGCTCCTAGTGGGAGAGGCGTTTTGGAGGGCTTCCTATCTGAATCCTTTGGCCCCACCACCGGAGCCTCCGGAACCGGGGGGTCAGCCACCGCCCCCTCCGTCGGCACGTCTTCGCCAACTACTGTCTCCTGTGGGCCCTCAGTTGTCCCCTCAGCCATGGAGCTGGAGTCTTTGCGCTGCACTATGCCGTAACCAGAAAAACCTTCTTCAACTTTGTCTCTAACTGAGACAAGCGAATAAAAGAGGTGTGGTGAATGCTGACTTACTATCACTCTGATCCGTCTTCTCGAACAAAAGGAACAGGAGGTCGTTGGGTGTTGCAACAGAAATAACCTTTATTCCTTTGTCGTGAGAACAGACAATGAAGAGTAATGTGCGCAAAACACAATCAAAGTCAGCATTGGGCCGGAACGCATTTGCTAGGCATTTAAAGAGTCAGTCCCACTATGCCCAGACATGCCCCGCCTATCCCTCCCACACCGCGCCCAACCTAATTTACTAAGTAACAGTTCCAGTCGCCGGAACATCATGTAGCAACTGGGAACTCGTGGCTCAACTAAACGCAAACACCTGTGCACCCCATCACCATCCCGTGTGAGTGCTTTGCCGCTGGCTTTCATGTCGGGTGGCTGGATCAGGCAATTGTTGGGTGGCTGGATAAGACGCCCGACATCAGCCATGAAAAATAGATATGGAATAAAAATCGTAGCATACAGTATTTTTATTTTACTATCAATAATGCGCAATTCAGTGTCATCTGTATCTACACACATATATATCCCATTAACATGAAGGCAATTGACTTTCATTTAAGTACACAGAGAATTTTAAAATCATATATTTGTTGTAGCTTCAAATTTATATATTTTCATTAAATAAACAAGGACTAACCAGATTTGTATCCACATTTATTAATACTGGTTATTACTATCTGCTTTAAATTAACAATTCCAAGAAATCAAAATTTTTAGAAATTTGTAGATGTCTCTGATACATAAATTGTCCATTTCTTCATGCTTTGATAGAATTTCCAATGAGGCCAGAAGCAGATATACCTCCAGGAATAACCTGATTTAGTATAGAATTAGTATTAGCAACTTTTATTATGATTAGAAAAGATTAAACAACACAAATTGAGACTGTATTTCTGCGTGGTTGACTGTTAAGTGTACAAGTCTACATAACTGGGAACAACAGTATATTAATAAAGATGAATCAGGTGACTTGATATACTGTACATATATACAGTAATATCCTTCACTTATCACTTGGGTGTCAAACTCACCACACGATGTTGCCATCACATGACATTTCACGATGTTTTTCCCATTCACGGAGCTGGGGTGAGCATGGGCTCCGGGTGATGCACCGTAGGCCACCAGTTTGACACTCCTGACTTATAAGACAAAATGTTAATATTTTTGAAAATCCAGATCCAGCTGTATTGTTATTTTATGTCATTGTCGTCCTAAAGCCTAAAGAATATATAGCTTGCTTACTGAATGACACAATTAATTAAAATGTGCATTGCGTTGTGAAATTAATTGGTTTATATGGAATAGTATGGGATAACTAACTAAATTTCTTAAAGTAATAGTTCTATAATCCTAAACCAAGACTGAAAAAGTAACAACCATTGTCACAAGATAGCTTTTTTAATGCTTTTAGACAGAAAACATTACAACATGATTTCTGACAACATTTAAAAGAAACTTGTGATGAAAGCATTAACTAGCAGGTTCTCTTTCAGGAGCCATAAACATTTCTTGTTTGCTCAGGTTTTTAAAAAGTATTTTTTTTTTTCATATTTTGAATGTGAAGAAATCTCTTTGAATAAACATTGAAGAAATGAAAGATCAAAGCTGTATTTTCCCCCTACATCAGGGATCTACTGGCAGTGGATGATAACTGCATTAACAACTCTAAGCAGCCTTTAGCACCATGGTAATAGTAGAGCTGTTAGAGATATAGATGAGAAGTCTCTCATCTATTTTCTGTTTTACAAGATGTTGTGATAAATTGTGGGCTCATGAGAGAATATTGCTCCTTATGTTCCTTTGGATTTCTTTTTCTTTTTGAATAAGGCTCATTTATTTTAGGCCCAGGTAAGTAACTATGAGGGAACAGATCAGGGGTGAAATCCAGCAGGTTCTGACAGGTTCTGGAGAACCGGTAGCGAAATTTTTGAGCAGTTTGGAGAACCTGTAGTGGAAATTTTGAGTAGTTTGGAGAACCAGCAAATGCCACCTCTGGGTGGCCCCAGAGTGGGGTGAGAATGGAGATTTTGCAGTATCCTTCCCCTGCCACACCCACCAAACCACGCCACAGAAACAGAAGTAAAAAAAAATGGATTTCACCACTGGAACAGATCCTGAGTACAGAAAGAGCTCAAGATTCAAGGCTCAGCCTAGGTTCAAAACCTAAGTGCCACACGATGGCATGAACTCCTGTTACCTGCTCAGCTCTTGTCCACCTAACAGTTTGAAATCACATAAATGCAAGTAGATAAATAGGTACTGCTTCAGTGGGAAGGTAATAGTATTTCATGTGTCTCGGTGTATAGTCATGCTGGCCACATGACCCTCAAAATATCTTTGAAATACGCTGGTTCCCTTGGCCAAGAAATGGAGATGAGAGTCGGATATTGGACAAAGGGAAACTTTAACTTTAATAATAGTCACTACCTTGATGTGGTTGTGGAGTTTGTGTGTGCTAAGAAAGATGAGAGCTATGTCAGAGGTTTAACTATACTGGGCAGTCTCATCAGGGGAGCCAAACAAAGAATGTCTGTCTCATAAACAATATAGTAAGATTTAATTTACAGAAATCCATACCAGATCCCTCATTTCCTAGGACAAGAAGGAATTGGAATTCTTAGACATCTGGTGGCAAATGGGCTTGAGAATGCAGGACTGTTGACTGAACAAATAGGGCCAGCCATTACTGCTGGAAGAAAAGTTGTTTGCCCGCTGCAAATATACTAAGATGGAAACAAAGAAATAATGATTTGTTACTACAAATCAAGTCCAACACAAGGCAGCACAAGGTTGGCAAGACTTTAGATTTCTCAGAATTTCTGCTGCCAGAGCTTCCATATGCTACTGATAGGATTATTCTGCTGCCTTTTGAGTTTCAAAAAACATAGCACTTAATTTTACATATAACAATTGATTCTTACTAAGAATTAACCCAGAACTGTGTGCAATTATTGAAATTAAAAAAGGATTAGATAACATCAACTTTATCATTAAAGATTAAATGATATTGCAGAGATGATCGCCAATCAAGAAAGGTCATTTTCTAAGTTGAAGGTTGTTATTAAGTAAGCTTATCTGCATAAATCAACCTGATAAACTTTAAAAGAAAAGTGCTATAAATAGTTTTTAATGAAATCATAAGACAAATAGGGTTTTTTAAAATTATTTTTTGAATACCTGCTTAATCAGAGGTAAATACATTGCCTACTTGGATTTTCTATAAATTTCAGTTGAAGCAATCAGATTGATATATACCAGTAATTTATTTGTTACAAATATTTGTTTATAGATGGGGCACACAAACACATACTTATATATCTATAGACAATCTTTTAATCACAAACTATACCAAGTAGTGTATGCAATATTTTGTTTGTTCTTATCTGTTTATGGGAAAAAATATTTCTAATATAATCAAACAATTTCAGTTACTATAGCTTGAATCTAGACTGAGAAGTCAATAAGACTTAAGGTATTAGTTATGATTTTATAGGTAGCCCTTAACTTACAACAGTTCATTTAGTGACCATGTATTGAAAAAAAATGATTTATGACTGTTTTTCATACTTATGACCATAGAATCCCTGTGGTCATATGATTTAGATGTTTGGCAACTGATCAGATTTATGATGGTTGCAGTGTCCTGATTTCATGTTATCACCTTTTGTAACCTTCTGATAAGCAAAGTCAATGGGAAATGAAATTCACTCAACAACCATGTTACTAACTTAACAACTGCAGTGATTCTCTTAACAACTATGGCAAGAAGGGTCATAAAACGGGGCAAAACTCAACAAATGTCTTGCTCAGCAACAGAAATTATGGTCGTACGTTTTGGATGACTTGTAATAATAGATCCATTGCTCCCAAATCTTGATTCAATCCATTAGATCAGGGTAGTATGTGTGACCATGCTATCACCATCATTTGTGACTTCTAGAAGTACCTTCTGTACTGCATATTCGAGGTTGTCAAGCCTATGGGACAAAAGTGCATCATTTAAATATTGTAATATCTGCAAAATTGGGTCCATTTTCTTTACGTTACAGCACTTATTTTGGTATAAAAATGGGCTGAAAATTTGGTCCTATCCACTGAGGTGATCTCATGTCACTGGCTGTAATTCCTGGGCCTCTCTGCACAACACATTCACAGCAATAGTCATTGGCTTCAAATCAGTAAACACAAGTAGGTAATTGAAGCCCAGCCAATTTTTAGTATGTGTCACATGCATTGGATGTACCACATATTAAAAACAGATGTAAAAAGAAGCAGGGCTTTGATTGTTTTGTCACACCTATCATTTTGATGCTTATGATTGTTGCACAGCACAAAGACAAATTTCAGTTTTGCCATATTTTATACATGCAACAGCCTTGGTTTTCCAGGTCATCTGCTTTCATACAGTAAGATATATAACATCAAAAATCAAATTTAAACTTTTAGATAAAAGAATTACCTAAAAATATAGGAACTCTTTAATTTTTTCATATTACTTCTTATCAACACATACTAATACTGAATAGTAATACTGAATAGTCCTGTAATGACTGAACTTTAAAAATGGTTTAAGTGTTACTAATGTTTTGAAATCTTTTTAGGTAGAAAAGATTTCACAGAATGGAAAATCCATTCAGCCCATTTCTTCTCATTAGGATCCTAAGTTTTTTCCCCAATTCAGACGAATCTAGACTATTCCCTGAAGTCTTTTTCATCTGATAATTAGGCTACTTTAAAGGGAAAAGACCATCCCAATGATGCTTAATTTCTATTCCCAGCACAATAAAATAATGTTTTATACATTTTAATTATTTTTTTTAAAATAATTTACTGGTCTTTTTTTTCCAATGTGCTTAGTCTTCTCAGTAGTAATATTTGCCATTTGTTACCAGTTAGGAATAATTTTAGCACCTTGTTGTGGATATAGAACACTAGATTTGCAATTGCTATTCATGTTAATTGATGTCAGGAGGATATCTTGCAAATCATAATATTTAAGTGTTCCCCTCGCATCCTGGACATAAATTGTTTCAACTCCTACTCTCAAAACGACTCTATAGAGCACTGCATACCAAAACAACTAGACACAACAACAATTTTTTCATGAACATCATCACTCTGCTAAACAAATAATTCACTCAATACGGTCAAACTATTCACTAAGTCTACATTACTATTACTATTAGTCTTCTCACCGTTCCCATCACCCATCTCCCCCCACTTATGACTGCATAGCTGTAACTTTGTTGCTTGTATCCTTACAATTTATATTTATATTGATTGTTTTCTAGTATGATTTGATTGTTTATTTGTACCCTATGACTATCATTATGTATTGTACCTTATGATTCTTGACGAATGTATCTTGTTTTTTATGTACACTGAGAGCATATGCACCGAAGACAAATTCCTTGTGTGTCCAATCATACTTGGTCAATAAAGAATTCTGTTCTATAATATTTAAAGGCACTTTATTTCTGTGAGTAAAAAATACAAAGAATTATGAAACCCCTTGTATGTTTGTTGTTATTGAGGTGAGAAGGTTTAAGACGACCAAATTTAATTAGTTAAATATAATTGGAGCTGTTTTTTCTTCAATGAAATATTATTACAAATGAATGTCAAAAAATAATAATGCATTTGAATTATTAACCTGTTAGATAATAATCGTGTTAATTCATATTTATCAGCAGAAGAATTGACTAATAATGATGGACTTAAAATATTTTATAGGAATAAAATAAAAATAAGCAAATTAGCTTACTAAAAGTATTACACATAAGAAAATAGAGATGATTCTGTGCTGTCAAGAAACTGAGCTGGAGTCCCATTATAAAGCTTATTGTATTCTCCAAATTAACTGCTGGCTACGCATTTCATTAAAAAAAAACTTTTCAGATAGATGGTATTTTATACTTACATAACTGCAAAACAATCCTTTGCATGTCTTTTAAGTCTTGCCATTCAGTGAGATAGATTCTAAGTAGAGAAAAATAACTCTGTGGGAATCAGCTGTATTTCTGCATACAATTGCTTAATTTGGGCTTTCTTCAGAGTAAGAATACATTGCAATATATAGCCAATTAAAACAGAACAACAGCATGAAAGCTGGTATAATGCAATTAGAAATTTTTACATGTTGCATGAACAAAGCTCATCCACAAAGTTCAATGAGAATGAAGAATGAATAATTTTCACCATTTTCAATCAGTTTAAATTACCTCACAGGATTTTGGTTTCTTTTATTGCAATATATAATAAATATATTTATTATATTTATTTACATATATTTAGTTTCTTGGGGGAATGTACAATTAATTGTCATTTCTAGGATTATACAAGCTACAAGAAATAATGATTAAACAATAACTACTGAGTTTGCATTATACATTTCTTTATACATATATATGTCTGATTTTGATATGCGACATATAAACAGAGTTTGATTAAAATTTAGTAATCAGCCTAACTTTCTGCAGTGAGCATGTCTGATTACATTCCAAGGTAATACAAGTAATGACTGACGTAAAAAAATGTTTTCAGGAAATAGTTAGTTATTCTAAATTAATCTTGTCTTATAGTTTTATTTATAAGTAGCTTGAATCATGAAATAATGTTGGAATAAATGAACTCTATAAATTGAGACAACTGATATGACTTTCATATTTTGCTAGCTATTGCTTGACCAAAATCACATATTAATCATGGTTAAAACTTTATGGATTTATCTCAGTTTTTCTAAAATATTCCTCAAATTTCTTTTAAAAATTATTAATAGCTAATTTACATACATTTATTAAATAAAGAGAAAGCTAAAAGTGAAGAAAAGGAAAAAAGAAAAGAAAAGAAAAAAGAAAAGAAAGAAAGAAGATTCAGGCCAGTTGGATAGCTTTGGGTTTGGTTACTCGATCACAAGCCTAAGGGAAAAAAAACACATGAAAAATCGCCAATGACTTGAGAGGTGGGGAGCAATTATAATTGGGACAGAAATGCCTTAGCATTAGGAATAATAATTAGGCATACTTTTTTCCCTCCCATTTAGAAACCATGACAAAATCTTTGGAGGTCTCTGGGAGCTACAGTCAAAACATTGTTAATTTGCATAAAGCTCTCGTTCTACATCTTTAGTCCACTGATATACCCTATGTTATTAAATGTCCAAGTTCCCACATTCCATTCTGCAACTATATCCTCTAAATACAAATTTGTACTTTATATATCTACATTCCTTTAAAATGTACTTGCTGCAGTCCATCAAAATTCTTTTTGTTTGCAAAGTTCATTCTCATAAAGAAATAAAATACATAGATAAATAAAAAGCTTTTATCACATCATGATTTTGTAAATGGTTACTGATCAATTATGCTATAAATATCTCTGACTCTGGCTAGTGACTAGTCCATCTGTTAAGGGTCACATTATGCCAATTGGTAATACAGATCAAGATCCTCGCTATTATTATGTTCCTAATGACAATATGCCTTTCCCAAATGATATCCTTGAGTGGGTCTGTGCTATTATTTTTATTCATTCTTTACAAAGATTTTCTACAGAAAGATATCTAGATACAGATAATTTAAAATCTCCACACATGCACACATGTCCATGCATGCCATGGAATTTTTTTCTCCAAATATTTGACCTTTTCCGTTTAAATGGCTACCATCCACATAAAATGGCTCTCAAAGTAATTCAATATAAATCACCAATTTTATGTAATGAAATAGAACATACGTCTATCCAGAAGGGGCTTTTCATTCACAAATCTAATTCCCCTTTTCCTATACCTTTAAACCAGAAACTTGAAATCTTATAGATTTGGAAGGTTTATGTCATCTCCCACTGTTTTGCTGGTCACCATGTATTGCCCAAGTATCATTTATTAGGATCTATTAAATTTCATCTGGAATATACAATATTACATAACTCATGGAATTTGAGAATTTGGGTAATAATATTGGAACATTTACAATGAGATAATTGCACATTTCATCACACTGTCAAGAGCATCTGTCATATATAGTTTCATCCAATAATCTAACTTTGATGAGAAGAAGGCATAAACACGGTATAATAATTGGAAAAAAAGGCAATAATATTCATCACTAAGTGCTATTTGAGTTCTTATTAAAATAAGTTATAATTAAAAAAAAACAAAAACAAGACCCAAAGGAAATGTATGCCTTGAATAATGTGCATAAGTGGAATGAAGCAGTCTCTGTGTCAGGTTGAACAGCAGTAAAATACTTTGAACGTTTTTATTTCACCCTCTTTTAAATAAATAGGATTCCCAAGTTTTTTTCCCACTCATAAGTGGACTTGTTTACTGAAGTTCAATGAAGCATATTAAAATCAACCCAAGAACAGACTGATTTTGTGCAAGAGAGGCCCCCAGAGCCAAATGTCAATCAGCAGAGTGTCTCAAGGTTATTCAGAATGCTTCAAGAAATAGGTAGATAAACCAAGGCAGCTATTTAAGAGAAAAAGACAAAACCTCTCTCACCCAGAACTCATTTTTAAAATTGCCCATGGCTTTAATCGCTACAATGTCTGCTCAATTGCTCAATATATGTCAATAATCAGCAATGGAACAAGTATAATTTTCTACTATTATTTTAGATGCTGTTTATTCTTTGAAGAGTCAAGGCTGGTGTGCAATACGTTGCACATATCTTATCTTCACAACAACTCTGTTAGCAGGTTAGATTTTAAAAAAAAAATACCAGTAAAATTCCAGATAAAGCAGTAATTCTACCACTTTGTTTTTTCGTATAAACTAAAAGCAACAACTATTCAATCAGTAATAGTTCTACTTGATTATTAAGGTTAACAATTCACCCAGAATCCAGTATTATGTTTTTGTACTCTATCAGAACTTTTGTGTTTCCTTTTATCCTCCTAATCACTACCAAAACAACTGTGGGTTAATGGGCAGGAGGAAACCCGGACATTGACTTAGATTGTCCAAATATGTATGTATGTATGCATGCATGCATATATGTATGTATATAAGAACTGCTTCAAATTATCTGGCACTGTTCTCTATTATGTGCCTTAATTCCTTGGTATCGGTTTCTGATGAATTATTAGGGACTGACAAATAGATGGTCCTGTTTCATGGCATAGGTTTTAACATAAGAGCCTATTAGTTCTTTTCAATTACATTGTAATTAGTACTATCTGAAAAATGGATGAATGAATGTCAAGGAAATTGTTTTTATGTAAAAGTGATGCGGTCATCCCAAAGTCCCATGATATGCAGATAGAACATTTAGGCTTAAGTCAGGTGTCAAGGGGAAAAAAATCATATTCCACAATTAATGTGTCTCCTACTGTTCAGAACTTGCATGAACTCTGGAGATGAACAGTTGAGTCATGTGTAATGAAGCACTATTAGATGCATAACTAGTATTACAATGAGCCTCGGTGGCGCACTTAGCTAAGTGCAATGCTAAGTGTTTTCACTTAGTTCCAGGTGCCTGCAATTAGTGCTGGTTTGAATCTCACCAGGCTCAAGGTCAACTCAGCCTTCCATCCTTTTGAGGTAGGTAAACTGAAGACCCACATTGTTGGGGGCAATAAGCTGACTTTGTAAAAATGCCGCTTGGGGGGGGCGGTAAGCCCTAATAAGCAAGCATATACAAGGAATGAAGGCTATGGCTAAAGCACATTGATTTGTGCTTAATAAATTGTAAGCTGCCCTGAGTCTCTGAAGAAGGGCGGGATATAAGTTGAAATTTTTAAAAAATGCAATAAAATTATGATTTAATATCATAATTTATCAGGTTTCTGATTGTGCTTTTCATGACAAGTTGATCAGTTTTGATAAAATTTTTCAAAGCTTAATTTTTCCTGTGGTTATTTCCAGCCACTTTGTAGCAGGTAAATTTAATTAAAAATTATTGATTTTGTATTGGATCACATTCTTAGGCAGTATAATTAGCCATCCCCTAATCATAATTTTATTGTATTGTAAGACTAGATATGCATCTAAAAGTACTTCATAACACATGCCTCAACTACTATCTTCAGAATTCATGCAAATCATGAACAGTAGGACATACTCTCCTGATTATATATACACACAAGTATGTATCTTTCTCTCTATATATATGTATTTGCCCAAATCTTTATATACATTTTGAAAACATTCTTAGATTTTAAGAGAAAACATGCAAAATGTATTTACTGTATGTATGAAATAACATAAATTTGGATCATAGTGTCAGAAGACAGACTGGCTTCCAGCCTAGCAAGCGAACTTAATTCATTATCTTTGTCCATGATAATAATTCTCTCTATATATGTGTAATCAGTTGTTTCTGTACATACACATTCATGACTCTTCTTGTGCCAGATCTTTTTGGAGGGATCAGGAGCTTCTTACTCTTTGCTCAGACCAACAAAAAAATTTAGGCCTTCCTATTATATTTTGCCAAACAAGACTAAAAGCAATTTAGAAAAGACAAGAGCATTTCAGTCAGAATAAAACTGCTTAAGTTGATGGGATGATAAGATACTTTTAAGGAGGATTTGGTAGTCCTGTGCTTTTTTGATTTTATAACATGGGAAATGATAAAAAGCTAAGTTGTAGTTCAAAACATAAAAACTTATCTTTTGTATCATGGAATTCTTAGTTCTTCTTCCTCCTGACACCTACTAGGCCACCACAACATTATGGATCAGCAAACAAGATGCCTTTGCAATTAGTGAGATAAATATTTATTGTTTATTTTTTGCAAAATGAAGCATTGGGTGATGATGACAGTCACTGAAAGGATGATTCTGTCACTCCCTTATTGGCCAGCTGGAAGGAATACTTATAGTTTATCCTACGTTCTGATAATGGCTGCCGTAGTGCTAATCATGGGCCATTGTAAGACTGGCTTTGGGGAATGACAATGGTAAGTGATTGGAAGTATCCTTTGGATAATTCCAGGAGGAATCCCTTTTAGCTTTGTGATATTTAATGGCTAAATCAGATGTTTTGTCTGATATATTCCACATTTCAGAAAGAATGGCATTCTAAAATATGAAACATTTTTGGGAAATTCATTCATTTAAAACTGATTCATGCATGAAAAAGCACTGGAATTGCAATCTAATTCTGCATCACTTTATTACCCCTCCCTTTTAAAAAAAATATATCGATGCCCAGACAAGATAACTTCTTGCTTTTCAAATAAGTCTTTCACTCAGTTTCTTCTCACTCAGTGTTTTATCTATGTAGTTCCTTGAAGCTTCACACTGAAGTGGTATAACTTGACTGCAAGCTTTCAAGAATCAAAAATGAAATGAGCTTCAGTTTTCCATAGTGTTTCTTGATGGCAACTCTGAAAAACTTTCCTAAAAACTCAGCCTCAGTAATCATGGGCTAAGCCAGGGGTCCCCAAACTTGGCTTTAAGACTTGTGGACTTCAACTCCCAGAATTCTCCAGCCAGCATAGCATAGCTGAAGTCTACAAGTCTTAAAGCTGCCGTGTTTTAAGACCTCTGGCTAAGCCTTTGAGGAAAAATAAATAAAGGGATAATAACATTAAAGAGAAAAAGAGAAAAAGCAGCCAAAGGAAGGACTGTCTTAACAAACAGCAAAGAGTAGCAATGCAGGCAGTACACTAAAATGTAACAATAGTATATTAAAAATATTCAATTATAGATATTTCAAGAGACTGCATCTAGTTAAAAATATCCCATTAGAACCTCCCTTGTTGCAGACCTCCACCTGGACAAGAAAAAGTTTTCTACCAGCTAAAAGTCCTATTACTTTAACTGAACAATTTTACCATCTTATTCAGTTTGTCACTCTAGAAATAAAATGAAGAGACTAACAAAGACCAATAAAGCATAAGTAACTGAAATGCTGAAGAAATACAAGAATTGATAACATATTTCTATGTAACAACTCATTTCCACAGCATGATCAATAACTTTTCCCAGCATGGCATTTGCCAGTTGAAATAAATGGCAGCTCCCAAAATATTTAACCAGAATGGTCAATAAAAAGCACTAAGTTAAGAAAGGCCATTGCTGGGTGTGAATTCTGCATAGCGTGATCGCATTTGTCTAGTCCAAACTCTGTTGAAATATCTTGACTGTATGTATGAAGAGTATTGAACAGTAATTTTATTTCGGATGATGTTTTTCCATTGCTGCATCAAGTACCTTGACATGGTCATGAGGCTACCTGTTCTGAGAAAGATGTGAGCTCTCCCAGAGATTCAGAGATACAGAGCAGGTCTCATCAGAATCCAATGAAGAGTCTCTCCCATAAACAATAGGGTGAGATGTAATTTACAGAAACACATACCTGTGTCATCATCTGGTCAACAAGAATCACACTAGATTTTGGGTTTCTTGGACATCTGGTGAAAAATGTACTACAAAACTCAGGACTGGTGAGCAACCAGGGCCAGCAGCTCCACAACTACTGAGAGTCAAGTTGTTTACTCATTGCAAATATACAAAGATTGAAAACAAAGAAATAATGATCTGTAATTACAAATCAAGTCCTAAAAGAAGAGGATATTTGAGAATAATGAACCAGTTCTGAAAAGAACAATATCCAGAATCAGAAATAACAAAACAGAGTTGTTCTGCAAACAAGCAGTAGACTACCTAATTAGTTTTATATACTTAACCATGTAATTTCATTAACCGAATCCTTAAAATTACTCTTTTTCTTTTGTTGAAAAGCATAATTGCTCCATCTCCATCTTGTTCTCCCTCTTGGTTTTACTAGCTAAAATTCAAGCTTAATTGAATTGTGTGTTATGTAACAAATCTTATCTTCTTTGAATTGTGTCTTGCCTGAATTGTAATATTATTTTAGTTGAAATGTACTGTAAACGTTTCTTTATTGCACTTCTCATCTATAACCTTTACACCTCTCCTCATATCTTACATAAATTTGAAGAGCATGCACAATAACATGTATGGATGGAATTACTGGTATGTTGGATGGATGGATGGATGGATGGATGGATGGATGGATGGAATTACTGGTATGTTGTTTGTTAACAAGGTCTTCTCTAAGGTCAAATCACTTTGTTTGCTAAGTAAGCATTTATGAACCCCCCAAAAAATTCCATATGGATCATAATTAACAATTCTTTATTGCTATTTAAACACTAGCATGGTTTTGAGAAGTCAGAAAAAAGCAGATGCAAAACAAAAGAAAACAAAAAACCAAGGAGGAAGAAACTAATCTGCTTCATTTTATTTCTTACTTTTCTTACTATTGTCCTCTTTTATAATGTGCTAAAATCCAAAGCTAATTTCATATAGCCCTTTTCCCATAGATAGAAGATTTATTGGTAATTTCATATAACCAAGGGTTCTGAGAACTACATTTATTATCAGTTCTTATATAAAGGAAATAGTTATTGATATAATGAAGTGTTGCTTCATTACATCAATAACTATTACATCACTGGGCTTCCGGCTTGGGATACGATCGTGCTGACAGCTCTTTGTTTGAGCTGCCCGCGACCGCTCCATAAAAGTGTGGA
>JANHFM010006914.1:149847-163305 GCA_032468115.1 Grayia smithii
AAAGCGCGTGCATGAAGAGAACCGGTAGTAAAGGTACCCCTGCCTTTTTACTATACTATATTTACTATATACTATATATATATATATATATATATATATATATATATATACTATACGGACCAAGGTGATGTCTCTGCTTTTTAATATGCTGCCTTCTTTGTCAAAAGGGCAGGATCTAATTTTTAAATATGTGTCATTGCAGAAGAAAAATATTTTATTAAACAGTTCTTTTTAACCTTTCTGATTTTGTCTACTCTCCAAGATCTGCTCAGCCACTTGGAATTACTGATACTGGAGTTTTTGAATCGCAGGTCCCAGCTATGCGGGGAAGTTCATCTAATTGCTATTTCATCTGAAGCATATCACATCCACAGCCAATATCTGTGCTATTAAGGAAATAGGTTTTTTTAAAGCAACAGTAATAATATTCAAACTTTCTCTCAGAAGTTACAAATTTCACAAATTATTGAAAAACAACAGGCACTTATTTTAAGACATAATAAAAGTTACATTCTGACAAGTGTGACATTGTTCCTTGTTTTTGTAATATCTGCCCTGATTAAAAGATAATTCACTTGTGTCATTTTTCTTGGTCCTGATAAATAATACATTTTATCAGTAATAATGTTTGGATTCCCCCTTTTATGCTTCAATACAAATATGATTGTTTTGTATGGAGATTCACCAATTTACATAGACAATGAATAGGACAAGCAATAATTAACTCAAGAGAGAAAAGCATGAAGGCTGGCACTAATTTTAAATTTTCTAATCTAACAAGGAAAAAACTCAGCAGAAAACAGTACTTATAAAAAAATAAAGAAAGTACTGGGTGAATCTATCAGTGTATTGAATGACTGAGGAAATCCAATGAAGATTTCATGTTCCTACTTGATCACAAGTTTCCCTGAGTAGCTTTGCACTGGTTTTTCTCAGCCAATGGGCAACATAAGATGGTTGGCTTAAAAATAAAAATGCTGGGTCTCCCATATGTTTTGCACCACATTTATCTAGAGAAAAAGGTGAATATGAATGCAAATAAATAAATAAACCTGATATATATTTAGAAAAAAGGGAGGATAAAACCTCAAAAAAGGAGAACAAGAAAACAAAAAAGGAGACCTTCATTTCTGGATTACTCATAAATCACTGGTAAGTGCTTTATATAGGCACTTTATATAGGCAACTATCTTAGAATCTTAAAATCAGAGGAAAAAAAATCAAGTCTTATAAGAACCTTAAGCAATGCCCACCGATTTATGGGTACAATTCAGAATCCTGCTATTCAGGAATAGCAAAGAAAATGATTTTCCAGGAATAAATCTGGCTACGTTAGTAGGAAGATTGAAGGGATGCCAAAGCTGTTATTACAGAGGGCAGTGGCCAAATAATTTGGGCAAATAGCTTTGAAAAGATCTTGTAGAGACAAGACTTAGCCTAAGGTGTTAAGCAGCAGCACCCACCTCCCAATTGTTAGTTCCTTAATTGATGATTAAAAACTGCAGAATTGGTTTTGGTATCAGGAATTTTTGCTGCTAAACAATGACAGTCCAAAAAATAAATAAATTAGTACCTAAGGAATCAAAGCAGGTCCTAGAAAAAGGAAATGGTTCTGGCCATAGAAATCACAAAGAACAAATGAAACTCCATCACTGCTGAACCAATTAAATGAGGGAAAGCAATAGGCCTGCAAGACTCGGAGTTCATTGTACATTTGGGGGACTAATATTTCACTAAATGAATAAATAAATAGTAAATCTTGGGTTGCACCCAAGTAAATACAGATTTATTGTATAGGCTCACCTGCCTATTTCACCTCAGTGCTGAGGTGGTGCAGTGGTTAGAAAGCGGCACTGCAGGCTACTTCAGCTGACTGCTAGCTGCAGTTCAGCAGATCGAATCTCACCGGCTCAAGGTTGACTCAATCTTCCACACTTCCGAGGTGGGTAAAATGAGGACCCAGATTGTTGGGGGCAATATGCTAATTCTGTAAACCACTTAGAGAGGGCTGTAAAACATTATGAAGTGGTATATAAGTCTAAGTGCTATTGCTATTGCTAACCTACATTTATTTAAGATTTTAAAAATTTGCTTAAATTACACCACTAAAAGAAAACAATCCATTTAAAAAAAAATAGAAATGGTACATACTACCCAATTGTAAAGAATCACTAAAACAAAATAAAAAACTGAAACATTAAACATGTGAAAGTTAATACTAGAAAGTTAATACTGTGAATATTTATTTTACGTTCCTCTTAAACTACAATTAAAAATATTTTTCCAGCGATAATATAGAACTATGTATGCTTCAAACACTGTGCATTGAAACCTCTGCAGATATGAGTTCAGGATCTCCCTTTCCTACCCAGTAAACTAGGCCCCATGTTGGTAAATTTCAGATTCAAACTATTCAGTTTGACATGATGGCAAGAATTTGCCTCTAGTAGTAGAAATAGTTTTTTTCAAGATTCATGGCTGGTAAGTGCTAAAGAGTTTTTGTGAACACAGTTGCCATTGTGGCTGGCAACTGTGAGAACAGAATGCTGGACTGCAGGGCTTCTGCATCCGATCCACCAGGGCTCTTCTTAACAGTCTTTTGATTCCAAAAGAATAATTTAACCATGGCATATGTGGCATATGTTGCTTTCGATATTCTTGTAAGTTAGCTGTATTTCACTGATGTGCATCCAATTAGAGATGCTTTAAAACCCATTAAGTCCAACTAGTAAGAGTTAATAGCCTTGCTGCCAATGGAACAGGTAGAAATTGGCATTAATTAAAATGAAATGAAATCCTTGATAAATCTGGGAATTGTACCCTCTCTCTTTCATGATACGCTTACAAGGTTCAACAATAAAAAGAGAATGAAAGAACATAGAAAAAAGAGACCTGCACTTTATGGAGAACATTTCATTATAGAAAATAAGATAAAATTTCTTTACAGAGTAAACCAGGCTTACTTTTCTGTTACATTTATTCTAGTAAATAGTAAATTGATTTTTATTGTTAAAATAAATGCAGCAATAAAAAATAAATACGTCTAGCTATAACCTCTTGAGTAGGACTTTTGTGCCACAGAAATCTATCAACCTGAATGAAGTTAGGTCAAAGTCTTTAAAACCAGGGGCTATGAAGTTTTTTGAAACAGAATTAATTGAATTTTAAATATCTGTTCAAGAGTGATTTAGTTCAGTTGATTAGTTTAACTTATAATTTTTTTCATAAAAGCATTTAACCCAATTGAAGTCTTAAAAACAATCCCAAAAGATTTGTTGTGGTCTTTCAGTGCTTATTTCTTAATATTGCAAGGAATATGCAATAGAACTTAACTATCAGAAAACCAAAATGATGGTACCCCTGGAAGATACAGTATATGACCACAAAATTGAGCTAGTCTCCTATTTCAAATACCTGGAAGGAGTCCTTCATTCTGCAAACAGTAGGAAGCACGGAACAAACCTAGTAGACTAGGCTGCTAAAAATATATAGCAACAGCTTATACCAACAGCCCTGTGAGGTAGGTTGAGCTGAGAGATAATGACTAGCCCAAAGACACCCAGCTGGCTTAGTCTGCCATATACTAAACTTTATGCTCCCATACATCCATTTAAAGTTTCCACCCCTTCCTTTCAGATTCCTTTTAGATATTTTTTATGCTTTTGTTTTATATTTGTTTAGATTTTATAATAATTTTTACACTGATTTACTTTTATCTCTTTTAATTGTAACCCTTCTCTTTGATCATAATAAATATCTGATTTGATTTTATACTTAGCCATTGGAAGAATAAATCTTGAATGTCATACAGCACTCCATCAAGTCTCCACTACAGAGACTTCAAACAATTAGAGATGAGGATGAAGTCATGGTCTCATTTGTTGTCACAGCCCTGTTCACACCCATAAATTTGGAATTAGCCAAAGAATCTATAAATACTTAAGAATCTATATTGCTCCATGGCACATCTGACTTAACCAAAATGCATGAAGATTGAAACACCCAGGATTATAGATCTCACAAACCTCTGCCTAACCACATACTTCCAATTTGATGGACAAACTTACCAACAAATTAAAGGATACCTATGAGATCACTGTATTCAGGACTTATAGCAGTGGTTGTTATGCAACGTCTAGAAGCCAGATGTGAACAATTAGGTACACAAGTTTTTTGGTCATTCCAAACTATTCAAGATCATTTTTAAACAAAACAATTACAATTTCAAAATGATATTTATAAACTGGATAAATTTTCTTTTGTGTACATTTATGTTGCTTTTATCTGACCTGTATTTTATGAGATGTGCATTTCAGTATATGTATTTTAAAACTCAGTTCCCAAGTTCCCAAGTACCTACTTGCAACAAGTTTTCTCTCAAAATACACTTAAAAATGGGCTTCGCTTAGTTTAGTTTCGCTAAGTCAATAGTAGCACTAAAAAATTCTGAAAGTCCAAAAGCTGGGAAATAATTAAATCTTGGTTGGTAGAATAGTTTGGAGATGTAAATCATGTCAATTTAAACCTAAAATATATTCATGTATTACAATTAAGAAGAAAACTAAGCTCCAAGAGATAGAGTGTTGTGTAATTGTCATCACCAAGAAGACATACAAGAACTATGACAAAGTGTTCTAAGGGAGTGAATGGAAGCAATCCTTTAATAGAGAATCTATCATGATGTGGACAGATGCAATGAATGGCCTGGACACCTCATTTCCCACTCAGAATTCACACAGTAAGTTTATATTTCAGAAAGATACAGTACATCCAAATAATTTTTTACAGAACTAGTATATTACACGTGTATGTGTGACACCTCTCCTGCACGAGTTGTACTGGTTTCCGGTTGTCCTCCGGGTGCGCTTCAAGGTGCTGGTACTAGCCTCTACATGGCTTAGGCCCGGGGTACTTGCAGGACCACCTTCTGCCAGCAGCAACCTCCCATCATCCAGTGCATTTCCACAGGGTTGGCCTCCTCAGGGTGCCGTAGGCCAGACAATGTCGACTGACGGCCCCCAGGGGAAGGGCATTCTCTTTGGGTGCACTGATCCTCTGGAACAAATTAGCCATTGAGCTCCGGACAGCCCCCGATCTCCGCTCCTTCCGCTGCGACTTGAAGACGTGGTTGTTCCATCAAGCGGGCTACGACTGATCTTGCTTTTAAACACAGTTTTTAGATATTGCTTTAGATATTTTACCTTGACTTTTTTATGGGCTAAATTTTTAAAGTATTATTGTTTGTTTATTGTTGTGAGCCGCCCTGAGTCCTTCGGGAGAAGGGCGGCATACAAGTTTAATAAAACTCGAAACTCGAAACAAGAAGGGGAGAGGGAGGCACATAGAGAGACAGGGACAGAATGTGGAAAATGATTTTTTCTTTTAATTACAAAACATGGTTATTACCTTCCCTATGCATTCACACATGTACACAAACAAACACACACAAATTCTCCTCCGGCACTGAGCCATTCAATATGCAATGTTTTTCAGAAAAAAAAATTACAGCTAAATATGCAGGCACTTCTTTTCTGAAGAGTGATAGAAACATGGAAATAGGGATTGCCACCTCTTGTCTCTATTGGGGCAAAACTACGCTGCAGTGTCACATGTGTTTAACTCAAAGCTGATCAGAGTCCTCAACCATTTTTGCATATCCTTACTTTACTGTAGCTATTGTTCCTACATTTCTCTTGAGCTCCTGAAATATAAAAAATATTTTTTTAAAATGTGATAATTTATACAGGCTGCTGCCATGTGTATATACACTGACAAAAGCAGGCATCAAATTATCTGTGAAAAAGCACAGTTTCTTTCTGCAGTTCTGTGTTTGTCCTTAAAAACTTCAAAGCAAATAAAAAGGTTATTTCATGCCAATCAATCTTTAATAATTATAAATATTGGAGAAGTATATTCCTTGTTATCTCTTAAAATCAACAACATCTGGGAAAAGGAGAAGAGATTGAAATAAGAAGACAAGACAAAATAAAATTTGACCTTATCATGATGTGTTTTTGTCATTGATGACTGTCTTCTGCGCAAGCTGTGAATAATACAAGTTGGATGTGGTTTAATGCAGTACCGATTAATCACCAGAGCATAACTCGAGTTTTACATATCCAGCATGCAGCTTTTGGCTGTATAATCTGTTTAGTTGTGGTCATAGATTTTTAGCTTGAACCTTTTGATAACAAGTAGGAAGAATAAGACAAAGTGAATAACTGAAATAGCTGAGTGTGCTTTGAAAAATGAATGCTGAAACTGTCATGTGAAATATTAAAATGAAATTGGCTTGTCTTGAATTTTGTATTTCCTTTGAATTTCCTCTGAAAATTCAAATTTCCCTGGTAGCAAACATTAAAATTGCAATATGTCATGTAGATACTTTTGGCCTGGATTATTGTGTCTTCACTGACATATTGCAATATATTTTGAGGAGAAACCCTTGAAGTTGGTGTGGCAAGAGTTAGTACATTCCAACAACTCTAATTCTCTGTCTAATTACTATTTTATTTTGACTGATAAAGTTGTTTGGATGAGCAACAAAACATCTCAGATTAACACATTTTCATCCAGTTGCTGTAATTCAACCTGTTAGATATTTTGGCCTGGATGATTGAGTCTTCTTTGAAACACCCTGAGTACTGTATCCAGTTCTAAATACCACACTTTAGAAAGGATCTCATCAAGCCAAAGTAAATTCAGAAGAGAAGAAATTAAAAGCTAAATCCTTTGAAGACATATTGAAGGAGACAGGTATATTTAGACTTCAAGTTACATTACTGAAGGGATGTAATACAGAAGAAGTGTAAGACCTATTATTTGTTCCAAAATACATGACAAGGAATAATGGATTTAAGTTACTGGAAAGGAGAATTCTACTGAATATTATGGGGAAAAAATCTTAACGATATCAGGAATTCAACAGTACCAACAATTCAAGCTGGTCCACAGCTTTGGTGACTCTCTTCATTGGGCACATTCAAGCAGAGAATAGACAGTCACAATAGCTTGTGTGATTTCCCACTATAATTCTAGATGATTTCCCACTAGATGAATTATCAGGGAAGTGATTCTTATGGTGAATAAGGTACTAAGAGGAGAAGATTACCTTTTATCTTCACTCTGGTATCATTGAAACAGATATCAGGCATACAGCATGTGAAAGAAGAAAAGGGAAAGTTTCTATCTGAAAAATGGGAATATTTTCATGACTCCTTCATAACTTTGTGTGAGGAAGAATCATAATGACTGGGCAAAGATGCAAGCTTCCCCCATCTGCATACTGCCTTTCAGTAAGTCTCTTTATCTACTGAAATATTACAATATTACATAATGTAATATTTTAATAAAAAATTAAGGTGAACACACTTCTGAACACACTTCTGATTTGGCCTTCAGACAGCCATCTAAAGAAGTGGAACCAAAATGGCTTATTTTACAGAGTTGTTGTAAAGCTGAATGCTAAAAAGATATGGTTGTTAGTTGGAATTGCTAGTGGAATTATTACCAGAAGAAAGATAGCCATGAACTTGAGAGAATGTCTATTCATGTAAAATGTAACACCTCCTCAGCTTACAATTCACAGCTCTTGGTACATTGTTCCACTCTTTGAGATGCATTTTTCTGGCAAAGAATTGTTGACTGACACTGCAGAGAGCAGTGAAGGAAGACTCAGCAATATCATGCCTCACTTGCTCTGTTTTAACAGATCCAGATAGAAAATGCAGTTATTTGCAGTTAAATATTGTGTCATGTCCGATCTGACTGGGATAGGAAAATCCGGAAGTCATGGGTTCAGGTAGAAAAGGCATTAGCAGATGCCTTTCGAGAAAACAAAAAATATGCTGATCGGAAAAGGAGTATGCAACAGCTATTCAAGGTTGGGGACAGGGTATACCTTTCCACTAAGTATATCAAGTTAAAGGTCCCTTGTAAAAAACTAGCTCCGAAATACCTAGGCCCCTTTATGATCAGTCGAGTTATAAACCCGGTAACCGTCAAACTACAACTACCTCCTTTTTTGGGAAAGATCCCTCCAGTATTTCATTGCAGCTTTTTAAAACCAATTGACAAGCTAACAAATAGCCAAGGCCCGGGGCCAGTGTCGGGTGACCATTATGAAATAGAAGGGATCTTAGATGCGAAAAAGACAAGACGACAGCTCAAATACCTTATAGTCTGGAAGGGCTACCCACCCGCTGACATATCATGGGTTGAAGCAAGGGACGTCAACGTCCCACGTCTCTTAAACAAGTTCTATAAATGGTTTCCGTGGAAACCTAAACACTAATCATGTCTTTTCCATCCTTTCTAGAAAGGACCCTGGTAGGAGAGGCTGCCTGTCTTGTCCGAAGTCCAGTCCCAACAATACAAACAAGATAGCCACACATGGTGGGGTGGGGGGCACTTTGGGTGTTGGTGACGGGCGAAGAATGGAGTCAGGTTCAAGGCGTCTAGCACCATATCAAGGACACACCATCCCTCGGAGCAGAATGATGACGACAAACACCAATGATTCACAGCTGAGGGAAGGGCATGGCGCGGGAATGTTTAAAAGGCGTTCAAGCGGCAGACAGCCTTAGCACTGATTTTTGAGCAGGACGCATTCTGTCATTTCACTTGTGCTGAGACGAAATAAACCGAGATACTGCTAAACCATCTTGCTTGCCTGTCTCTCTTCGTTGAGCCAGCGGAGACTGACATATTGGTTGTATCTTTAATTTAGATATTCCTGTTAAATGAATGTAATAAACTCTATCAGAGATATAAATGTATTTGTGTCTCTTCAAAAAACAACAACATGCTGTGGTTTCAAGAAGTTGAAATGCTGCAAAAGTATAAACTAACTGCATAACATGACTTATAAGGCTATGCAAAGTGTTGGATATGTGATTTGGAATCAATTTGACTGAATCTCTAAATTGAATTGACTAAAGTGGACTGAATTGACAATTCAAACTGAATTATAAAGTTGAACATGATGTCTGTGTGAAAATTCTTTTCATGAATCAATTCAGAAAAAAATATATAATATACTCCATTTTCCTAACTGATAGAAATAATTAGATTGACAATTTCAATTAAATTGATGGTTCAAATCAGATAGAAGACCATCTGCACTCTTCTTATTGTCAACATTTTACTGAAATATCCCTATATTTGTTTTCCTAAGAATCAAGACTTGATGAAGTAAGTGATTACTATACTAGGCATATGTTTTTGTTTCCAGTGAATACATACAAAGGTTTTTACTACATTTTCTGAGTTTAAAAAGACTAAAATATTACTTCCAGCTTAGCAAGATGGTCCAGATTTCTATCTTACAAAATCATCTCAATGAATTCTATGATTTTTGAAAAATTAAAATTCAGCAGCAGATTAAATAAGGCTGGGTTAAAATGTTATTAAGTTGTGTTATAAATCTAAAACATACTTTATTCATATAGAATGCATCATTATCTAAGTTGTCTAACCACCAGTGAATTTGATTTCAATTACCTTCAGCCTAATGCAATTTAAATCTTCAGCTTTTCTATTATAGCTATAACTATGGATAACTTTATACTCTCCACACAATGGAATATACACATACATTAAAGTATGGATAGATTTAACAGTGAATCAGGCTAATTTTAGAGATATCATTGGTATTAAAATTGAACAAAGTGCATTGGGTTGGTTGGTATATTTCCAATGATAATTAAACTCAAAACAGATGTTTTCAATATGTCTTTGTTATTGATAGCCTACTTATAATGCACAGGAACAAAGTAAGCTGTATTATATAGAGTAAAAAAAAATCTTAAAAATCTCCAGCCAATTTCTTTTAACTGTAACAGCTTTCATAGAAGAAATTCTTGGCCCTATTTAGACAAAACCTAGAATTTCTTGCATATAAAACATGCACCATGTGAAATTGTTCGTAGATTAATTCATTTTTCTTACATAACTCAGTGAAATGAGCTAAGCAGAAATGATATAATTAGTCAAAATTCCACTTGGTGGAATTATATAAATAATAAAACTACCATATTTGGGCTGCACATGTCCAGACCACCATTAGATGGTAGCAAACCATTAGAGTTTTCTGTGTCTCTTTGCTGCTATCTAGCCTTTTGGAGATTCCCACTTCATTTATGGTAACCCAAACAAACAAGCAAACAAACAAAATGTTCTAGATACTTAAGTAATCATTACATTGAGGGGTCCTTGGTGCTCTCTAAGTTTGCTTGTTTTCTTTTCATTACTCTAACTAGGTAACATCATCAGTGCTAGTAAGGAGTGCTGTTTTCTGTAAGTTTATATTCTGGTGTCTTACCTGTCTATAATGGGTGGGGGCAGACTTAAAGATTCTTTGGGTGGGATGTTTACTGGTGGTTTTTTGGCAGTTTCTTGATTGAGGTATTGATTACTTGATTGTTGGTCTGAAGTTAACCTTGGACTTAATCTATACTGAGCTGGTTGCTGATTCCTAGTGGAGAGGTGCTGGAATCACCTTTTTTTTTTTTTTGCTGGTTGGTTGTCTTTTTTGCATAGATATTGTTAATGTCTATGTATCTATTGATGTATCATTATATTACAATATCAACCTGAAATACAACTGAAAATTGAATACATTCTAGCCTAAACATTCATGTAACTAGCTTCATTCACAAATTATTCATGTAAAGAAGAGTCAAGAAATCTAAGTGACAATATTGCTTGTTAGCTCCTTTTCTAAAATCAATTTAGAAAATCCTGCCCCAATTCTTACTCATTGATACCTGCAACAGAATAGATGAGGTATGCCTGTAGGTGTGTGTGTGCACGTGTGTAAACACACACACACACACACAAATATACACTTACTATATAAATTTCAAGGCAAGCTTACTGGTATTAACTTACTACTGCTTTAATTCTATTAAAAGTAAAATTCTATTAATTATTATTAATAAGTACAAGTTGTTAAGAGAGGCACACAAAATAGTAGAAAAATGGCTCTCAGTGAATTCTGAATGAAAAAGTAAAGTGTAAGTTGATAGAGTAAAGTATACCAACAGTGTTTGGTCAAAAAACACATACAATTACTAGCTGTTATTGAACAAACAAGGAAATCATATTTCCTCAGATTCAGAATTTTTGTCCTACTCTGGTATTTAGCAGCTATGTTTCAACTTAAAGGGCCCAGTTACATAGGGCTGTTTTGTCCAAAACATGTGTTTCCAATAAAATCCTACATAAAATGACAATGACAATAAAGCAGGGATGAAATTCAAATTTCTTCCCTACCGGTTCTGTGGGTGTGGCTTGGTGGGAATGGCAGGGGAAGGATATTGCAAAATCTCCATTCCCTCCCCACTCTGGGGACAGCCAGAGGTGGTATTTGCCAGTTCTCCAAACTACTCAAAATTTCCACTACCGGTTTTCCAGAACCTGTTAGAACCTGCTGGATTTCACCCCTGCAATAAAATTAAGTAAACTTAAAAAGATAAAACAAATTTAATTGCTCACTAAGATATTTGTTTCTTGAGGAAACAAAGTGACCCAAGTTGACTTTCCAGTCATTTTGCTCATGCATTTTTCATTCTGAATCTATTAAGAAACATTATTTTGCAATTACATTAAACTTAGCCTTAAAAATCACTTGCCTGCACTACTATCCTCCCTTATGTGAAGGAGATTAATGAAATCCATCACATCTTGGGCTATTGCACAATTCACTATAGAAATAAATAATATCACCAGAGAGTGTGAATAGATATGCATATTTAATTCCTTGTGCTTATGGACACAGGCTACATCCCACAACATTTTCACTTTTGAATTCTAACCCAACTTATTCATTGAATATCTACTTTAAACCATCTAAACAGAATTATGGCAGTTATCTAGTCTGTAAAATTATTACTAAATTACAATTACTAACTCAACATTTACTGATATAACAATTAAAATTGGGTGAGGAATAATTTAGTAAGGAGAGGAATAATTTAGTAAGGAAAGATAAGGTGCAAGCAAGCTAAGGCAGAAGAGTATTGAGAAAGATTTTGAAAGAGAAGAGGAATTAAAGGAAACTTAGAGCTATGCTGCTTACCATTTGACCTAAGTAATACACAAAATTATCTGCTACAATGTCCTACCTGTCAATTACTACTTCATCATACACACTAATGGTAAACTGCTCCAAACTTGATTGCAGAAAATACAACTTTAGCAACAAAATGGTCAATGCCTGGAATGCACTACCTGATTCTGTTGCATCCCCAAACCCCCTTAAAGTTAACCTTTGACTGTCTACAGTTGACCTCACCCCATTCCTCAGAAGTCTGTAAGGGGCGTGCATAAGCGCACGAACATGCCTACCGTCCCTGTCCTATTGTCCCCATTTATTTATATCCATTTCCTGTGTTGATATTCATGTTTATACTTATAATAGTTATCTCGTACATGTTTGAGAAATAAATAAATAAATAAAAATAAATAAAAAATAAATTTCCCTGATATATACAGCTGCATATTACTTACCCAGAATGAAGTCTCCTCTTGGATCTGTCTCTAGCATCCATGGAGTACTATCCCCATAAAGAAACATGTAAACAAGTGGCTGCTGATGCAAAGGTCTCTGCATTATCGAAAATAATTAATTTGGATAGTGTCCCAATTAACATGAAAATCTGTAATAAGCAGTTTCCAATGGACAAATCAGTTTAATTGATGAGGGTACATCACCTGACTTAATTTCCTATTACTCTGTTGAAAATCTTACATGACTAGATGTAGATCTTTTCCAACTGATTACATGCTGATTGTGTGTAGCACTAAAATTTACATAATAAAATATAGATCTATAAGTATATACTTCCATTATTATTTTAAACAATTAACTTTAAAGAAGATAAAGAAGGGGGTTTTTTTCTCCTTTAAATCTTACCTAATAGTTTATAAATACTGACTGTTTCACTGGAGCTGTTATGGTCTATCATGTATTTAAGACCTTCTAAAGTATGAATTATTGATAGACTCCAAGGAGCAATGAGGGCTCATCATCTAAATATTTATTCAGTGTGTTTCTGAAAGGATATTCCTGACCTCATATAGACCATAAATGCTCCAACTGGCCTATTGTGGGAAGAATTACAGACCTTTCTTGAAAACAACTATGTCCCAGTTTTTGAGCAAAATGCTATATGAGAAAAATACTGTGAAAATGTTTATATTTATATACATATAATACATACACATGTATTGTGTATACATACACACACACACATGTATATGTATATTTATATACATATAACAGGGGTGCAATGCTACCGGATCGCACCTGGTCGGGAGATCTGGTAGTGATGGCTGGAAATAGTTCGGAGAACCGTTAGTAAAAATCCCCCCCCCCCTCCATGCCTACTGCATGGCTGCTTGCCTTCCTGCCCTGCTTCAAGTTCCCTTCTAACTCTGTTTTGTTTTTTTCTGCTT
>JANHFM010006914.1:175974-186371 GCA_032468115.1 Grayia smithii
GGAAGGCCTGGAGGAACGTTGTCCATGAGGTCGCGATGGGTCGGACATGACTTTGCAGCTAACAACAATAAGGCCCTGTTGTAAGTCTCCCTTGTTTAGCACAATTATAATCTCAGAACTTGTAAGAATTCTTGCTTACAAATGAACTATTACTAAAAATGGTTGAGAGTTTTATCCTCTCTCAAGCTAACACACCCCTGAAGTCATGCAGGATTTTCAGGAACTGCTGAAAACCATTAAAAAACAGATTGTATATTACAAATGTACAAATGTACAAATGTACAAATGTACAAATGTACAAATGTACAGATGTTAACGGCTTCAGCAGTTGAGTGAAAGCACTGAGTAGCTTTAGGGTTTTGTAACTCAAAGAAGGAGAATGCAATGCATCATTTTCAGTAACAGGCAGTCCATTTGTATCTAGGGATTCTTCTTAGATCAGACATTCTTAACCTGTGGACTGCCTATATGTGTAATCATAACTGCATTTCTATACTGTCCAACTGCAAAGGACCTAGGCAGCAAACAACAGATAAGAATAAATCAAATTTTAAATAACAATATAATTAGATGCTTTCAATCAACTCAGTCTGAAATGTAAGGAACTAGATATACTGAAATACTAGAATTAGTAGAAACTTGTTATTTGTTTCCTGCAACATATACATGTATGATATATGCTGTTTCTGTATACCTGCATGCTGTAAATATTTGTTTCCTGTGAAGCAGACATATATTTTATGCCTTTTGTAGTTGTAACACAAATATACCACATTGACTAACTTTCTGGGTCAAACATAATACTGTTATTGGGGTCTATAGAGTATCTGGCATTTGTCCTCTCTTGCCTGAGAAGGTATCTTGAGTTTGGTTAACCCCAGGAGGCTAAATAACCAAATGTGGACACAAAGAAGATGATCAGGAAGAGATAATGCTAATGATGTTCATCCCTGTTATAGGAGATACACAAATCAAAGATGCCAGAATTGGAAGTTTATGATGTTCCTAAACAATATAAAAAGGATTCCTATTGCCTTTCTTTTCTATAGTCCTGCCCAGCATGTATCTTTTATGTGTTTGGAACAGTTAACCATTTAAGCTTGATCAAGATTAAATAATACGATATTCAAGCCTCTGTTTAAGTTTCTTGTTTGGCATTTATGAGCTTAAACATATTATTACTGGACTTTACAGAAACATAGTGAAATAAGATATTTTTCATTTGTTTTCCAAATGTTTGGAGATACTGTCATCATTTCTATCGGCTGTGTATCCAATAAGGACCAAGGAGTTTCTCTAAATAGCAAGATCAGATAGGCAGATTCTATGTTCAGGTAGGAGCACTTAAACTTATTAAGGAATATAGGATTGGATTGTAAATACAGGAAAATAGAATTAATAATATGTCTTAAATCTTTTTTATATCTATATGTGTGGAGTTTTATTTTTCCACTTTTTAGCAAAGACAATATTCTGATCTGGAACATAGAAGAAAATAACTGAATCCAAAATATTTCATCTGAAAAAGCAGTTGGAAACTTTGAAGAAAAGACTTTGTAACTGAATTTTTACTGTGTGAAATTTTGGTATTAAAATATACAGTGATTCCATTTACAAAGCTTAATTGTGTACCTTATGTAAAGAAGGTTTTTATTTATTGATTCCTTACATATAATTTTCACACAGCAGTTCGCTGCCATAAAATGTCCTTTGCATCTGTCAGTGATCAGAAAGCTTTCTAGCAAAGCAGATAAAAGCCATTCTTGAGTAAACTCAAACAAGATGTATTTTGCCAGTGGCTTTGAAGGGAGGCCAGGTAATTTATGTCTAAAGATAAAGAAAAATAAAACTCATAAAAACTGCCTACCTGCTTAGGTCTGCTTACCATATGTAAAGACTACAACTTACACACAAATGAAAGCTTTATAAAATGTAGGAGAAATACGCTATTTTCTTCTTAATTCAAGTCAATTGTATCAGATATACATTCTGCGGAACTGGGGACAGTATTAATTGTTCCTTTGGGTTTATACAAAAATATAAGAAAACCCTTACAAGTTAACAGTTTATGTGGCATCAAAAGAAAAGGGTTTTCCTTTTTCCTGTAGTTGTTTACGTAGGGGCAATTCTACTATGCACATAATGTGATTTATTCGTTTCTGAAGCAACCGTGAGATTCAATGTTTATTTCTCCAAGGACTGTTGGGAAGGTTAACAAAAGTCTGGTAAATTTATGTTTCTCCATTATATTCCAGATCTTACCTTTAAAAGTCCATAAGTGGAATACCTTACCTTTTTTGTTAAGTAAAGGTTATACACATTTAACTTTTTATGCCTTTAAGATTTCATTAAACTGAGTAATCAGCAACCATCTTATATGGAAAAATGTTTAGTTTCTCCCTTACTATCCTGATGAAGATTCAGATTGAATTCTCTTAGTGTTAGTATGAAAAAGATTGCCTTGGTAATTTAAGGAACAAAGAAAATTATTTACTTTCACTATTTGCCTGTAAATTGCTACCATATTTTATCATTTTGCCAAATTGAGCAAAAAGGCATTTAGGTTTTTTTTATTAAAAAATCCAGGAAAGATGAATCAGAAATTATTCAGAAATGATGAATCTCAAGCATCCAGGTCATGGTTGTCCCATGGTTTGGGGATCAGAAAAACTCAATAAAAATATTCTTTACTAATTGAAAGATATCAGGTATTGCTATCTAAAATCTTAAGACATCATAATGTAATCTTGGATTACATATGAGGATAATTTCCTGGAACTTCAGAGAAGAATCTGGATTTTTTTACTGTTTATCAGCAACCAGACAAAGCAGGTTCACCCAACATATGGAAACCTGAAGGGGAGAATTTCAAACTAATCAGTTTTTATTTTGGATGACCTGAGCAGCTGTCTTTCAGGTAATTTCTACAGTATAAGGCTGCTTAAAATTAGCAGTAGAAAAACAGCTTGAAATGTAGATTCAGGTTGATTTGGTCTGATTCAGACTGCTTCAGTGGAAAAGTCTAAACAATTTTAAATTATAATAATTTATAAAATTATAAAAAAATATTTTTATTATTATAAAAATTATGATAAAAAGAAGCATTTTTATTACATTGAAAATGCAATTATTTGGAGTTATGAAATGGGATTATAATCTCATAATAATCTCATTATAATTTCATTATAATCTCATAATAACTTTTGAATAGGCAAGTTACAGCTGCATGATGTAGTATAAAATGTATATGATTTCATAAGGTCTTTAGTTTTACTGAACTAATTTAGTACTACGAAGGAAGCCAAAGGCAATAATAAAACAAAGTATCATTTTCTTCCAAAATACAATTCAACTTGCCTACATTGAGAATACTAACTTGGGTTATTATTGAATTTGATTTTATATCAGATGTAATCTATATCTTATGTTCCATATAAGTTAATGTAGGAAAACATCTACTAGCCAATGAAAAGCAGATAACTGTAATACATTTAGGAGTATACAGAGCACAACTTTGGTATCTGCTGATATTTTCATACCCATGATGAAGAGCCTGCCTATTTTGTTATTTATAATGCACTAATATTCATTCATTCATTCATTCATTCATTCGTTCATTTATTCTTCACATTTATAAAGACATCCTTCTCATGACTCTGGATGAAGTACAATAATTTTTTTTAAAATAGTAATCTAGTCTTTATTGTCCAGATGAATTTCCTCTTGTGGATGGGATGCAAAAGGAGGGTGGCAACTTGGAAGCCCACTTGAAGGCTCATGAATTAATTAGGGCATCTCTCGGAAACTTCACAGAGGGACAGAATGAATGACAATGTGAATGACAAAAATTAAAATATTGTTTTATTTATTTTAAATAATTAAATAGAATTGTTAAATTGTCCTGCAGTGATTTGTTCCACAGTGAGTTGGCCATGGTGAATTGTCCTGTAGCAAATTGGTTGTGGTGAGTTGACCATGGGAGGTTGGCCATGGAGAATTGGCTGCAACGAATTGGCTGTGGCAAGTTGTCCATTCCAACATTCATGTGCTTTAGATATTGGATATTAAGGACACTAACTTTTACATAGAATAATGCATTGGAACATTCCTTATCAGAAGACAGAATATTGATAGGGCTTGAGACTTTCCCAATTTTCTGCATAAGAGCTTATTTAAAGTCACTGACAGAAAACACTAATAAGATGCACACACTGTGCTTCATGTAGGCACTCAGCAATAAAAGCAGCAGGAAGTCAGACTTTTAAAAAATACAATTCTTTGACAAAACAGTAAGAAACCAAGGGAATAATGGATAAAATTATTTGAACAAGTAAATACACCAACATATGTATGCTCTTAAAAATAACACTTTCACTTTCATAGCTACAGTACTGGATTTTTCAGTTGTATAAAATGAAAACCACTTCACTGCCATACTGCAGACTTCATATTCTTTGTTTGTTGCCCTCAATTTTAGACTGGTGTTATACTGTAAGAACAATATTATTGAAATCAATTGCTTTTTCAAAAATAATAAAGCAAACAGTATTCGGTGAGCTCAGATGATAATGTTATAAGGAATGAGTCAATCAGATTATTTGCAGCCCATGTCAATTATGCATATAGTTATTCATATAATTATATTCATAATTGCATTCCAAATAATGTGTATTTTTAAAAGCAATATGTTTTAAAAGTAAGTTGATCTGTATTTTCACACAAAATCTATGCATGTATTTTATCTGGAACAATAAACTCTTGTATGCAAATTTCTAAATGCACTTTATTATTTAAAAAGAAATATTAAAATAAAATATTTATTTTCAACATTTGTCGAGTAACGCACTATATTGCAAATGGGGGACAATCCAAAAGAATCCCAATACATCAAAGCCTTTTCTAATGGAGCCTCTGCTCTTAGAGCTTGATTTCTAATATAAATGCTGCATGTGGAATAAATGAAAATTTACTGTAAGTATTGAGCATACCCACAGTCAGAAACTCTGTTTTATTGGTCACTGATGGTGAGCACTTGCTTCACGATCAATGGAAACAGTCAGGATAGAGTGCTACAAACAATCCCAGCTGGAATATATGAAATAAAATATGAATAAACTAACATTTGTTACTTACGTTTAAATCTAGGGATATCGATTTTTTTTTTAAAAAAAAGGAAAATAATTTCAGCTAAAAAGAAAATGTGCATGTATTCGCATGTTTCTTTTTTAATTTACAGTGTGGTGTTAATGGGCGGCTGTCATTGAAAGGGTGAGAATTATGACAAATGAGGAAGATTGAGATCTATTTATATTTATGGAATGGCTCTGTTAATTATGTATAAGTTTGCAAATCTTGTTCTTCTTGATGTTAAGCTCTATTTCTGTAAGCAGGTCAGAGTCTGACTAGTCTGTTCTATTGTCTCTTCTTCACCCTAAGGGCAAGAGTTAGAGAACTGCTACCACCTTGTAAGAAAACAGCAGAGAGCTGCTGTTTACAGAGACACTGTTGATCAATTTTGTCCCTAATGCATTTTTAAAAACTGTACGGAGAGCCAAAATCAGCAGTCCAGAGATGAGTTGCTTTCAGTTAATTCTACTCTATCCAGTACTTAGGCGAGGCCTTTAAATCCAGCAACCACTTTCATACTCCCTGAACAGAAATGTTAAAACTGAACATATTCAGTTAGAAATAAAATCACAATACCACAAAGAATTTCTAGCAGGTTTCTTTTGTCAGAATTGCACTGGCTAAACCCTAAGCAGATGTGGAATTATTCACACAATATGTCCATGCACTTTAAAAATAAATAGCAGCTGTGAGAAAAACCTTCCTGAGATTGGGACCATCGGATTTTAACTCTTTATCCCCTCTGCAGTCTTTATCCAGACTATCCTCTCTTACAGCTGTTCTTAATAGTATGATAGTGTCTCATAGGCATTAATAGAATCTGTCTTCCTAATATATGTTGCACAATGAACCTGCTTTAACCCACTCATTAGTATTATCCATATGAGAAGGGATACAATAGAAATAGTCCCAGAAGCAAAATCTCCAGCAATGATAGTGCTACAAGTTTATGAGAACCCTCCTCTCTCTTACTATTTCACACTGGAAAGCAATAGTATGTATGTTGTTAATATAGATAGCTGCATAGCTATTGCATACATACACCAGTAGGATAGTGCTAGAATAGTGTTGGTGTCAACAGCCTTGTCTTCATTGCTGCTGCTTGTGTAAAAAAGATGATTTCTTGATCATCATGTTGTGATGTCTCTAGAAGTTTTGGTGGGAAAACTTATCCAGATCTCTTCCATGTAGCTAGTCCTCATTTAACAACCACTCGTTCAAAATTATGATATTGCTGAATGAGTGATACTTAAACCATCCTTGAAGTTCTGGCTATCCTGGCACTCTCCCTCTCAGTCATGTTACCTTGGAGCTTGGCAATTGGCTAATACTTACAATGGTTGCAGTGTCCTGCAGTCATGTGATTGCCATTTGGGAGCAAAACTAGCAAGGAAGCCAGTAGGTCTTCACAAGTTACTCCAGGAATCCATTTGCACTTTCTCCCACCCGGCATGGCCTCACCATGCTCACACTTTGCTGCCTACCTGCATATCCTCCTTCCTTCACTTGCAGCAATCACTTGCCTATCTGATTGTCTGCTACCACCTGAGATTTGCTTAGCAATCTACAATCCTTGCTTAATGATGGCAACAGGGAGTGCTAGGATTGCTATCAGTAAGTGATACAGTCATGTGACTCCACATTTTATGACCGCATTGCTTAGTGATGAAAATTCTGGTCCCAATTATAATTGAGGAGTACTTGCATTGAACTGTATTAATCAGTAGAAGGCAATACATAACCAGTTTTATTCTGTTTGGGTTTCATCAGGTGTACTTAGCCACAGATCTTACTATAGGATTTAATCTGACTACTCAAATCATTGCATTTTAAGTGACTATATTGATTCTATCAATTTAATGAGTTGGTCAGGGCTAGGTGCTCAGCAATACTGCTGAAGTTGATCAGCAGTAGTTGATATCTTTGGTTAGCATAGAAAAGATTTTCAGTAGAAAGTTGTAAGAAATATTTTTTTTTAAAAAATGATGTTTCTTTTCTGCAGTAGCTATATTTTCCCCAGAGTTATTTTAAAAACCAGCAAAGAAATAATAGTCAAGCATATTTTACCAGTTTAACATTTTACAAGTCACCTCTAATAGAAGAGGTTCAATAGACAGATGCAAGTATATAAGTTAGGAAGACCAGCTCCAGAAGAAAAATTATTGGCAAGAACTTTCCTGAAAGAGAAAGGTGAGAAGGTTTAGACTGAGCATCATTACAAACTGAGAGTCTCGGTCCAGTCAAGATTTGAGTTAGCTTAGACTAAGCAAGGATTAGCTGACTAAGCCAGAGAAGAGCAGCTTAAACAGTAATTGTGCATTTGCCCTAAAATATGCACAATTTCCCTTGGATCCACCAACCATAATTGATTCTTCTTCTGTTGTTTTACCAAAAAGCTGTAAAAATAAACACTAAAGTTATGTCCAAAACAGGCCAATGTGACTTATTCTACCTCACCATAATTGTGATGCAAGATCTTTCTAAGAAGGGTCAAATTTGCTAGCCTAATATGTTAAACCTCTGACAGAAACCTATTGTTCAGAAGCAGAAAAGTTAAGTCACCTTCCACCTTTAATGTCATACCAAACTGAACAAATGAAATATAAGAAATTGCTTTTAAAAACAGATTTTTAGAGTTTTTGCTCTAAAATTCAAATATGAAACTTTCTGCATCAATACCACACAACTTTTCCTGACCCTTTTGCTGAATAGTTTTGAGGCTCTTGGGCTATTTTTTTCTTCATCCTCACACAAACAAGGTACAAGGGAAATATTTCAAAAACAATTGCAGTGAAATCCTTGAAGGCATTCAGCTGAAGCTTTGTAGAAGGTCTGCCCTTAAAATGGTCTTCTACTCTAATTGTTTTCATCCCATTCTGCCAAAACAAAAAATGAAGCCGCTTCAGGCATTTTTATGTTTCCCTTGACACTCTGCAGATGATTTTTTAACAGTTAAATCTCATATCTACCAATGACTTGATAACTTTTCCTTCAGATCTTAAATTGCAAGCTCATATCAAGTTGTGCCATATTTGAACTGAATCAGAGCTCATCTGCATAGGGCTACTGATTTCAAAATGCTTAGAAACATAGATGTATATTTCTTTTGTTATCTGTTTTCCTTTTGAGTGATCACTATTTCTTTTCTCTGTTATTTTGAAAGCACTTTCCACCAACATTCCCATTATTTCCATTTTGCCTGTTTACAGGACTAGCAAAATTTCTTTGTGCCTTGTTCTGCCTTTTGAAGGAGAAAGTTGTCAGCAAGACAAACCATGAATTAATTAAAATTCCCAAACCATCACTACTTGTGCTTCATGCCTCATTGAAAAATCTGCTGTTTGCTTTTATAAAACATCTTTCCTTCTTGGGTGGCCAGAGGTGGACATCAATAACTGTTGTTTTTAATCCCTTCTTCTGTTTATGTGTTTCCAGATGCTTTCAATACCAATACCAATAATTTCTATGTTAGATGTGCATATTTTTAGCATACAGTACAACTTCTTTTTCTTTCTATTGTTTCTTCTGACCAAGGGGCAAAAAAAGATACTCAAATATACAGAATGAATAAATTACAAAGTCAATTAAAGCAATAAATATAACTTATATGTACAAATATAACACTTGAAAACTGAAATTTATTTAAACATTTGAAACAATGCAGTATAAAGTAAGATTTTCATCAGCTTAGAAGTATAAAGAGGCTACATTCCTGTAGGGTGATACTGGGGTTTTTTTTCATCTTTTTCCTAGCAAATGATTTGACGTTCCAGCAACATGTGCTACATGTACACAATCCTTTTCGTAAACATGGAGGCAATGTTAGCTATTTAAGTACTGCACATAAAAGCCTTTGATTTTCAAGCTCAGATAAAGCATGGAGCAAGTCTCTAATCTTTGAAGAGATTTGCAGATGGATCAGCTTCTAAGTGAAAACTTACCTTTATTTGTCCAGGTAAACGGATAAGTAATGGGAAATGGATTTAAGCTTGTAGACAGAGTAGTTCACATTCAGGCTGTACCTCAAAAGCTCTCAAAACTGAGGGCAGACCAGACATTTTAAGTGGTTATGCTCAAACTGAAGTGATTTAATTATTAACAGACTGGACAGAGTCCAAGATTTACTATATCCTTTCCTGATTCTTTTTAGAATTTTGATAAGCAAAACAAAGGGAGGGCAGCTAACTATCCTACAACATTATAATTTCATGTAAACTTTTGGTTTGACAAGATTAGTTTGATAATTCTTTTAAACACAAGACTTCTCTAAAGTCCCTTTAAAAAAAGAGGTGACATTTTGAGATAGCAGTAGCTAATTTAGAATTAGGTGTGGCATTGTTAAGAAATGTTAAAGTGTTTAGATTTGGGATTACTTTTCTAAAACCTTTGATGGTTTTTGAATATTGATCAAAATCTCATTATATATCATACATTTTAATAAAAGTGCCTCTGAAAACCAGTATTTCTTCCATGCATCACATTTAAAAGCATTTCAATCCAACTATTCCTCACAGGAAGAATGCAAAGCATGTGATTCACATCTACAAAGATTCCCCTCATGCCAAACTTGGCATTTCTATAAACTCTTCCATCCTCCCCTTAAAGGTATAATGGATCAAATTATCTGCACTTCTTTTTATTTATGTTTTAACTCAATCAAATATATTGTTTCAGACCAGCCTTCTTTGCCCTTCTTTTTGTCTGCTTTGAGGAAGTGTGGTTAATAAATGGTACACATTTCTAGTCCAAGAAATCCACTATTTATTGTTTATATTTATGTAGTATTTATATTTTGTTTTATTACTTTTATAAATAACTCAAGGTAGCAAGCATACCTAATACTCTTTCCTCCTTCTCTTTCCCCCACAACAAAAACCTTGTGAGGTGAGTTGTGAAAATCCTGTAATTATTACTAACACAAAAAAGTAGATGTAAAATGCAACAAAATTATATAAAATACATTATTGTAGTAAATTCAGTACAAATAGCAGTGGCAGTCACCAAACTTTGTGCTAAATTTCAACCATAAATAGGAGAGATACAATAAATAATATATCTTTCCTTGCCAATTTTGATATCAGGATCCTAGTCAGATAGAAGCAGTGACAACTACCTTTTACGAGGGTAGTTTTGGGATAAAATGGTATAAATGTATATCTTTATTTCCCTAGAGAGAGTGAGAAAGCAAATGGCTTAGGGACTCTATAGAGCAGTGTTTCTCAACCTTGGCCACTGGAAGATGTGTGGACATCAACTCCCAGAATTCCCCA
>JANHFM010006917.1:0-12728 GCA_032468115.1 Grayia smithii
ACCTGAGTTGGATGTAAATACCCTCAAATTAAAGCTGACAGTCTGCAGTTAAAGCACATTGTGTTTGTTTCATTCCAGTGGTGTATAGAGCCAAAAATGTTAGAATTGTGTTGATGTCCCAATATTTCTGGACCTGACTGTATATTAAAGTTGTGTGATCTTCCAACGTCCTATTCCTCATTCCTAAAAGCAAGCACATGTAGCTAATGCACACCAAAAGAGGATGGGAGGAAAAAAATGTAGTAAACACAGAAAACATTTAGCATGGTCGAACAGGTAAGAAATCTCAGTGTAACAAGGCCCTGAACTCAGAGTGTTAAATACATTTTTTTCTGGATTGCTTTATTTGTGATGCCACAAATAATGTTCCTTAACTCAAAAACAGTCCAACAGCTGGATAATTATTTGCTTTTTTATGTAATAAACATTTTTTCATGCAATATGATAGCCATGTTCAATAAATTGCTGGCATAGTAATATTTGTTAGAATACTATTGCTATTTATGATATGGAAAATATAATACTAACATGTTTAAAACTTTCTGAAATTTGTAAACCAGTTTGATTTACATTTCTAGTCTAAATTTCAGTAAATATGCTTGTTCCCTACTGTCATATCTGAATCGGTGTAAAATTGCATTTAGTTTTTTCACGTTCATGTCCCTCCTATCATTTTTATGACCTCATGTCATAGTTATCTGAGTCTAGGAATAGGAGGCACATAATCAGATCCTTTGAAGAATTTATATCCTGAATATATTCCCTAAATTAATTCCATTCTATTTTGTTTTTCTTGGCTTGTGGTCTAATTTTCATGGAAATAATGGCCAACATTGGCTCATTCATTGTGTATCATTAGGGTCCCAAGCCAATGATTGACAAAATAACATTGGTAAGCTTGAGGGCTTTTGTTACTGAGTGGTTTCTGAGTTCTTTATGAACCTTTCTTATCCAATAGGAAAGGACAAAAAACAACACACCTTGTTGCAGCTCGTTGGTGCTAAATTTCTAATTTGAGGTATGGCTTTGTTAGAGTTCTTGGGTGTTTTCTCTTGAGAATATTGAGATTAGGATTTATTTGGAACTAAGTATAGTCTGAAATATAAAGCTTTTCTACCCCTACTGATTATATTCTAACATAACTAGTCCTCTTTTTTTTCTCTATCTTTTCATTTTGGTCTGATTTTTTTAACGTTTTGCTGATTTGAAAGGAGATGATTTGGAAACTGAAAAAAAGAAAAAGCTGATATGGGGAACAGTTTTCTCCTACTTCCCAAAATTTTAAACCTGCATCATTGAACGATTTTCTTACATGCCTTTTTATTATAATTAATAGCAATATTAAATTATTAATATATTTAGGTGTATTAGTTTCATGGTATTAAATTTCAGAATTGTTTATTTTACCCTGATGCTACAAGTACATTTACTTAATAATGTAAGTTTTTCTAAAAACTTGAAAAATTTAATCAATTCTTAAGAAGTATTTCTTTTCTTTTTTACAGAATGCTGCCTTTTTGTATGGCCTTGGCTTGGTCTACTTCCATTACAACGCATTTCAGTGGTATGTGGCAAAAAAAGCTGAAAGTGTTTTTATTTTGCTAACTGTCTACAATTTAGTGGGCCCTGAAAGAAATGAAAGAAAAAGTAGTATAGTTTTTAAAGAATTTTAACAACTTTTAAAACTACAGTATAGATTGCTTAGCAGTAAGAGTTAGGTTGACATCTCTATATACCTTGTCCTCTGTAATACTAGTTCCATCATCCTTAGTTGGTTTGGCCACTGATTCGTTCAGCACAAAAGTATGGAATGTTTAAATTCTCAGCCTTGGCCAAAACAAAATATAAAGGAATCTGAAATATTCAGTGTTCCCTTTCTTCTTATCTGTCCTCATTTTCTCAAGTACCTTCCTTATGATTCTTAGATGCTCTGACATCCTAGTCTGGCATATTTCCCCTCCCACCTGTTTAAATTCAGCAGGAAGGATTTGTCACATTGTTAATGTTTTGGTCCATATTGAGAACAATATGTCCTTATTTCATTTCATGTGTAGACCTAAACATTCCTTTCATAAGAAGAGTTTTTTGGGGGTGGTTATGGTTCAGCTTCAGATTTTTAAAATTATTTTTGAACCAATATTAATCCAATTTTGAAATTTCTTTTGAGGCTCAAAATTCATAATTATTTGTCTTGCATTTATGAACAAATGTCATTCTTTTAATTATTTTTTAATGAATTGGCAACAGTTTTAAACCTCTGGATCACTGATTTTTAGATTGACTGCCTCCTAAATATTGTTGGGATTTATTTACAAAGAAATTCCCTGAAGAAGGGAAAGGCCTATCATTTTCTGCAGCAGATCATGTACTATACTACATTTCTGTATGTTAATTGAGATTAAACCATATATGTAGAACAAAATATGAAGCTTGGTCATGCAACCAATCATCAATAAATTGTGCTGCCTTAGAGCTTTTGGTAAACACATTTTTTGTTCCTAATCAAAATGTTGCTGCCTCTAGGAAGTAAATTTATTTAACATTAATGCAGTATGAAAATGAGTGTTGAATTAAGACTATATGTTAAAACATTAATTCTCCGTCATGGTTGGAGACATCATCCAGGCATGGGTGGTGCTCTTTCTTCAGCTAGAAGAACTAAGCCTGTCAAGTTAAATTAAGCTCCGCCTCTGCTGATTAGCCCCGCCTTTCGCTCAGTCCTTCAGCGACTGTGGGTGTGTTTGGGACTAGCTCTCTGCTGAATTTAATATTTCTTAGTGTGAGTAAACCTTCTATCTCCCTTTTGCCTTCCTTCTACCTTTTTTTTCTTTCTTTTTTCTCCTTTGGAGATTCCCTGCCTGTTCCTTTTGGTCTTTTGGTTCAGTTAGTTTTATCCGGTCTGTGTTTAGTTTTCCTTAGTTTTTTTTTTCTTTGTGGGGTGGATAGGAGTTTTTCCTTCCCTTGACTGTAGTGGGGGTATTTTTTCCCGGCTGGGGGGATTCCCCTTGTCAAATTGGGGGATTCCCTCTAATCTTCGCCGATCTGGCTGTTTGGCGGGCCACGGAGTCCTTTGAAGTTATGGCCGACATTTTGAATCCGCTCTGCACGGAGAAATAGACTTTTAAACCATCTCCTGAGGCTTGCTGCCTTCGGCTAGGGGTGTCCCCAGCATTCTGTCCAGCGACGGGGGACGATTTTGGGGCTCCTTCTGTTCTTTGTCGATCCGGCTATTGGTCGGGCTGCGGAACCATCCTTTGAAGTTGCGGCTGCCATTTTGGATCGGGCTCTGCAAAGAAAAAAAAAGTTTTAAAAGGACGCCTGTGGCTTCGCTGCCTTCGGCTGGCCTGGTCAACACCCGGTCTTCATCGAGGGACTCCCCAGCGTTCTACCAGCCACTGTGGATGATTTGTACCATCTTACTATTATTTCTGGATTGGGCGGCCATTTTGTCGGGCCTGCACGTGACTTCAATGCTGTCAGATCCACAGTCTTGCCATATTTAGCGGTGCCTGCCAACTAGCGACGGTACCTGGGCTAAATATTTAGACACCTTTGTTTCAGAGGCCAGGACTATAGTTGCAGGCCCAGGTACCATTAACCGCATAGGAGCTTAGCTCCATTGGGGGTAGTCTGTGACTTGGGAATAGTCACGACTTTGGACTGCCTATCATTTCCCCCACGGTTGAACCTGCGGGCTCTGGCCTTCTGCACTCTCCCAGTTCGCTGGGATCGTGGCCTAGGAGCTCTGCTCCATCACCCAGGGCCATATACTCTTAGGAGTAGGCCCAGCAGCCTTGAGCCTTGGAACTCTGTCACGATCTTTTTATATATATATATATATATACACACATATACATATACACATACATACATACATACATACATACATATATATATATATATACCATTGGGCTCTTCCATTGACCTTGTGTGGCTGCTTTTGCTGCTGGCAAACTTTCTGGATTATTTCAGGCATACCTTGATTCAACATGCCTAAGGCTCCGCGCAAGACCAAACATATGGAGGAGGCCTCGACCTCGGACCTCCATCAGTCATCAGCTGCTTCTGACAAGACTTCTCGAAAAACGTCCAAGGAGCCGTCATCTACAAGGGCCAAGGTCTCTTCCAAGCCCTACCATAAGCCTAGGTCGGGTAAGGCGTCCTCTTCTAAACTGGAACAGCGCAGGGATTTGGCACTCCAGAAGATCTGCGCCAAAGCTAGTCTGGCGACGGCCACGGCTACGGTGGCAGAGCCGCCGCCCTCCATTCTGGCTGTTCCTGTTCCCTCTCCGCCATCAGAGGCGTCCTTGGATCAGATGTCAGTGAGGGGCGCCGCTGTCATGGTTCCTCACCAGGACATTTGGGGTGCTCAGCCGGCTCCTAGCCGTTCTTCTCCTTAGCCTGCCGGTGCAGTTCCAGAGGGATCTGCGGCAGCCCCAGCCTTACCCATGGATTTTCACATTATTCTGGCCAAAGCTATCCAGCATACTATTCAATCGACATTGCAGCCTTCGGCTCGGGCTGATGATCAGGAGGCCATTTCTGTTGTGTCTGGGGACCAGTCCTCGTCGGGGGTGGCGTCTGAACACATTGCCTCTGAGCGCCTTTGCCAGTCTGCACCTTCAGAGGCGGCTGAGTTTGACGATCTCGGACTGTCGGACGATGAGGAGGCGCAGCCAGAGCAGCCGGCCTGAACAGGTCTCTTTTCTCTGGCCGTGTTTCGGTCCTTACTTCAAAAGGCCATCTTGGCATCACAGCTGGAGCCTCCTAAGGAGGATTGTGTCCCATCTACTTCTCAGCCTTCCACTGGAACCTTGTTTTCTGAACCATCTCGGTCGGAGGACATTATTCCTATGCCTCCATTGTTTGTCAACATCGTTAAGAGACAATGGGCTACTCCAGGGACTGCTCCCTTGCCTTCGTCTCTTGATAAGCGTTTCTTCAACGTGGCCCCGGAGGTGGCTGGCATCATCAAGGTTCCAGAGGTAGACAGTCCTGTGGTGGCTCTTCTCCCCAATTCCGCCTCCATAGGCACTCCAGAGGAAGGGCTTAGGCCCGAGGAACGGAGGATGGACTCTACTCTCCAGCGGGCACACCTCGGGGCGGCTTGGGCTATCTGTGCGGCCGCCACCATCTCCTTTAACCGGGCCATGCTGGTGTGGCTACAGGAGCTCCGGGCTTGCTTACCTGCTGCGGATATACGCACCCAGCAGATTTGAACAAGATTATTGCTGCCATGAAGTTGTCGGCTGATTCTACCATGCACGCTACTTGCTTTGCGGCCAAGTCCATGGCGTCATCTGTGGCGGCTCGGCGGCTCAAGTGGTTGAAATATTGGCCTACTGAGCTGCGTCGCAAATGGAGACTCGCCTCTGCGCCCTTTGACAGTTCCAAACTGTTTGGCTCTTCTTTGGAACCTTTCCTGTTAGACCCGAAAGAAAAGCGTAAGCTGCTGTATTCTAGTTACCGTAGAACTGAATCTTCGTCTTCCTCTACCTTCTGTAGGCAGTACTTGCGAGAGTCGGAGTGGGCCCCTAGCTATCCTCGCCAGCAGAATTTCCAGAGCAATCGACATTGAGGATCACAATTCCGTTCCCAGGGGGCAGGGCTCCCCCCTGGGAGGCAGCCCTTTCGGGGGGGAGGGGGTCATCCATTCCGTCGCCAGCGCTGAATGCGAATCTGACAGTCCCATTGGCGGACGCTTGGCTGTATATGCCGACCATTGGGATCTTTCCACATCAGATTCCTGGTTCAGGGATACGGTAAGATCTGGTCTATCTCTGGAGTTGGTCTCTACTCCCCTGAGGTTTTTTATTCGCTGTCCTGTCTCAAGTAACCCTGCTAGGCGGGTCCTGCTGGAATTGGCTATTCAACACCTTCTGGACATTAGAGCTATCCAGATGGTCCCTCAGGATCAGGTGGGACAAGGGTTTTATTCCCTTCTATTTCTTGTGCCTAAGTCCTCGGGAGGGTGGAGACCGATCCTCGACCTTAAGCATCTTAATCGCTATATCGTCTACAGACTATTCAAAATGGTATCGTTACAATCCATCTTAGCTGGCATTCAGAGGGGTGATCTCCTCTCCTCCTTTGACCTCACTGAGGCATACCTTCATATCCCCATTTTGTTGGAGCATCAACAGTTTTTATGTTTCTTTTATGATGGTTCCCATTATCAATACTGTGCCTTCCCCTTCGGCCTTTCTTCTGTGCCGAGGGTGTTTACCAAGGTTTTGTCCGCCCTGATTGGCTATTTAAGTTGTCAGGCCATTCGGGTGCAGAGTTATCTCGATGATATACTCATACAGTCCTCTTCTGTTTCTGAGGCCTTAGGGGACCTACAGACTACCATGTTGTGTTTAGCTTCTCATGGCTTTTCTGTTAACAGGAGTAAAAGTCATCTGGTGCCTTCTACTCAGATTGTCCATTTAGGTGCCCTCATAGATTCAGTACAGGGGAAGGTGTTTCTTTCCACTGAAAGGAGGGATAGCATTCGGGCCATGGTCGATTTGGTGCAGTGTCAGAGGAAGGTGTCACTTTCCCTTTTAGCCACTCTGTTAGGGAAGATGGTATCCGCCATTGATATCATGCCTTGGGCCCGATTGCACCTGAGGGACCTTCAGTGGTTCCTCTTGCCGTTTCAGCATTCCGGCTCAACCCTCTCTCTGACGAAGGTTCTGGTCCCAGCAGCTGTGATTCGCTCCCTCCATTGGTGGAAGTCGCCGGCCTTCGACGAGGGGTGGGAGTTCCTCTCTCCCCAACAACTAGTCCTGACCACAGATGCCAGCCTCTCAGGTTGGGGGGCTCATCTTCTCTCCAATTTCGCCCAGGGCACTTGGTCGGCCAGCGAAGCAAGGTGATCCATAAACTGGTTGGAGCTGCGGGCGGTCTACCTCGCCCTATGACATTTTCAACACCTAGTGGTCAGGACCGATGTCTTGGTGTTAACTGACAATACCTCAGCGAAGGTCCACATCAATTGCCAAGGGGGGACTATCTCTGTGACATTGATGCAGGAAACTCGCCGTCTTCTTCTTTGGGCCGAACGTCGTCTTCGATCTCTAACAGCAGAGCACATTTCAGGAGAGTCAAATGTAACAGTGGACTGGCTCAGCCAACAGACACTGGATCTGTCGGAGTGGCACCTGGACCCGGAGGTGTTCTGGCAACTGGCCACTCGTCTGGGTGTGCTGTCGGTGGATCTGTTTGCGACGCCAGCAAACAAGCAACTGAACCGCTTCTTTTCCCGCTTCCCATCACAGGGGGCGGAAAGGGTCGACGCTCTCAGATCCTTGTGGCTGAGAGGGCTGTTATATGCCTTTCTTCCCATGCCATTACTGCCTCGGGTATTCGGAAGATCCTCCAAGAGAGAGTAGAAGTGATCCTGGTGGTGCCCCACTGGCCTCGGCGGTCGTGGTTCACCGATCTACAGTTATTATCGGTGGTCCCGCCGTGGCACTTCCCGGTATTTCCAACAATGCTCAGCCAGGGGGATGTATTCCATCCAGATCCCCAGGGGCTACAGTTGACCGCATGGAGGTTGAGCGGCACGCCCTAAAAGCGGACAACTTTTCATCTCGGGTCATTCGGACTTTGTTGGCTTCTCGCAGACCTTCCACGAACCGTATTTATGTGGCGACATGGCGGTCATTTTCTCGTTGGTGCGTGACTCATGCCACGGATCCCTTGCAAGCTTCAATTCAATTGATCCTTGAATTTTTGCAGGATGGCTGAGATGGGGGGCTCACTCCTAACACTCTTCGACGACAGGTGGCTGCGTTAGCCACGGTTTTGTATTCTGACTCAGCAACTTCCTTGTCTTGTCATCCAAAGGTCTGTCACTTCCTCTGCGGCGCTACAAATATGCAGCCTCCACCAGTTCACCGATATCCCATGTGGGACCTCGCACTCGTTTTGAACTGTCTCACAGGCCCTCCGTTTGAGCCCATCAGGTCCATCGATTTGAGACATTTAACGCTTAAGGTAGCATTTTTGGTGGCTATCACATCAGCCAGGAGGGTGTCAGAGATCGCTGCCTTGTCGGTACGTCTGGACCTCTGTGTATTTCACACCGATCGAGTAGTCCTCCGGTTGGACCCAGCTTTTATTCCTAAGATAAATTCCACCTTTCACAGAGCTCAGGAGTTGATTTTACCAACCTTCTGTCCTGCCCCGTTCATGCACTGGAGCAGAGGTAGCACACCCTGGACCTTCACAGGGCTCTTCGAATCTATATCAGATGGACGGCTTCCATCAGACGTTCTGAGTCCTTATTTGTGTCATTCTCTCTGACGGCCCTGGGTCAGAAAGTCTCGTCTTCTACCATTGCCCGTTGGCTTCGACATACCATAGCTCTGACATACAATCTTCGCTCCCTGCCTCGTCCGGGACATATCACAGCTCACTCGACACGTAGTGCGGCAACCTCGGTGGCTTGGGCCACTCAAGCGCCTCCTCTGGAGATCTGCAGGGCAGCAATGTGGGCGTCTCCTTTGCCTTTCATTTGGCATTACCGGATTGACAAGTTCGCCTTGGCTGAGGCTGCCTTTGGGCGCAGGGTTTTGCAGCAGGTAGTGTCTACCGAGTGTAGCTAGGACCGTTTGGGCCCAACCGTTGGGGACATTGGCTTTGGTATGTCCCATGCCTGGATGATGTCTCCAACCATGACGGAGAAGGAGCGTTGGTTCTTACCTGACAAGCACCTTCTCGTTGGTTGGAGATATCATCCAGCCCCTCCCTGTTTGGTTGTTCAGTTGTTTGCCTGGACCTCTCTGTCACTTCTATTTCCTTTCTGTCCCAACACACCGAGCCTGTCGGTAGCCTTCGCAAAAGGCTGGGCTAATCAGCAGAGGCGGAGCTTAATTTAACTTGACAGGCTCAGTCCTTCTAGCTGAAGAAAGAGCACCACCCATGCCTGGATGATGTCTCTAACCAACGAGAAGGTGCGTGTCAGGTAAGAACCAACGCTCCTTTTCTTATTTTGGTCAATGAAATCATTTCAGAGCTTGCTTTAATATTCTGTATAATATTTAATTTGTTCCTGAATAGTTGGGTCTTTTCCATTCACCATTATGAGATATATATCTGAGCATTTGGAATTTGGAATTTCTAAATTTTAGGCAGGGGCTCCTGTTAAGCACCTTTGGTTTGTTTTTGATCACAAAAAAATTAGCAAAACATTACCACTTGCTGTTGCGTTAAAATTATTTTGCTTTATTGGATTTTTTTTTCATTTTTGCTTTTCTGAAAGATTTGTCCATCCATAGCAGCCCTCCAATCTTTGGCTTTATGACCAGCGATTAATTTTTGTCTTGGTGAACGTTGTTCAGTATACTCTTGTGTAAATTAAACAGGCTTATTGAATTTGTTACTATTTGTAAGCCATTCTTTGAGAGCAACCATCAATGGCAACAGATTCCAAAGCTATAGCCCACCTTACTTCGTCCAAACTTTCTGTTATCATCTAAAAATTATTTGGTGATTTTCTCTTCTCTGAGAGATTGAGTGAATTTTACCCTCTACAGTAGATCTTCAGGTCATTTTTATGCCATTATTGGCATTGAAGAAATTTCCATTAACAGATGAGAGTTATTGTAAAAAAATTGTCCTGTCTGATTCTAGTCAAGATAAAAAGGTGGTATTAATTGCCTCTCCATGTTAACTAGCAACCTCAGGTTCCTCTCATATCTGCCTTTTCTAACTCCCTTGTTCTGTCTTTGTTAATATCAAAATCCTTTGAGCCTATGGCTACTGTTCCAATTGATTTCCTCTGTTGGAACATAGCTTTTGGGTAGTTGTCACATTTTTAAATCAAATTGAACAGTTTTGTGACTTACAAAGAAATCCTCATTTTTTATTGGTTTGTTTCATTTCTCAGAATGTCAGTCTCAGCTTAATACTAGAATCAAGACATTTATGGAATTTAGCATTTCCCCCAATCCATCAGCACCATAGGAAACAGTTTTGAGTGCCCATTATGACTTCACTATTTATATGAACCATATAACACCATTTTGCTATGATATTTATTCTTGGGGTTTCAAGACTCATCTAAAAATCAATTGTTCACTCACAGTATTTTCCAAATGGATAGTAATAGCCATTGTACTTTGCTATGAGATAGCCAAACAGGTATGCTCGCTTTATTCCACAAGCGATGTCAGCACTGGCAAATATTTATTTGATAAAAATTTGTGTGCTAATCAGCTTAGAAGAAATGTGGCTTAGAAGAAAATAAAATACAATAAAAATATTCACAATAAGAAAAACAAATACTATAAAGCATCCACTACATATAAAACAATTAAAATTAAAAACAAACATTTTTTTTTGCATTGCTTCCATAACCCTAGAGCCTAGAACAATTAAAGCCTCCTGAAACAAAAAAAAAAAACCCAAACCCAAACCAAACCAAAATATAATGAAGAACAAATTATATGGTGAAGAACCACATCTCAGAATCATTTGAACCAGTTTATTTCATCAGCATATACATGTCATTGCTCAAATGACATAAATCTTTGTGAAGTATATACAATTAATACAAAAGTAATATAAATTTAATTGCATCATCCAGTCAATTTAAAGTAGAAAAGAATTCATTTGCTATTGCTGAGGAATGTCAAGACAGTTGAATATATTGTACCTGAAGTCTACTAAATGTAGTTGTTGAATTGAGATTTTACTTGTATTGTCAGTTATAATAGAGAAACTTATATGATCTTGCTTTTTTAAAGAATTAATTATGTTCCAAACATAAGGTTTCCAGAAATTATTCCATTACAGTTTGCCTTATTTTCAGCTTTCCAGAATCACGAATGATTAGGAAATCTAACAGGTATAATCGAAATAGCTCCTGGAGATTGATGGAACAGGTTTACATTGAATTTTATGGTAGGAAGGCACTGGCTACAATAAATTGTAGAGCTAGTGATGAAAGATGGTAGAAATTGCAGGTTTGTTTAGGTCACTGAATCTTTAAGAGTTCTTATTTACTGTTGATGCATAAATATGAAGCAGAAAATTATTTTTAAGTGGTTGACAGGTTCTATTGTAGTGAATCAAAAGTTTACAGATGTTTACCAAAGTTTTTACAAAATTTATAAATTTATAAAAGTTTACAAAAGCTTCTGGTGCTATAAAGGTTATTTTTTGTTTAGTTTATTGCAAACAAATAGCTTTAACTGGCTATAGTTACCTGTTTGCACGTTTTTGTGAAATGTAGATGTAATAAAGTATTAATGCTTACCTGCTTTTGATGGTGATTAGTGTATTTAATAAATACTTATTCTGTTATAAATATTAGTATATTTTGGTTTTAGAATTCAGCAAATTTTAAAATCCTATTTGAAACTACACATTCACTATTTAATTATTAAAGCAGTGGTCCCCAACCTTTCTGGCTCTGAGGACTGGCAGAGTCAGTAGTGGCAAGGGGAGAGGAGGCGGATGGTTTTGTGTGCATGCGCCCTGCTTATGCAAATGGAGCTTCATGCACTCACCTGCCACTTGAGTGGCCCAGTTCCCAGTGGACTGTGTCCCTATGCTGAGCCTCATCCTGGGGGCTGGGGGGCCCTGTATCTAAAAGGAATTTATTTATTTACTTATGATCAATTTTGACTCCTGGCAATCAGTCCCTGCAATTTTCCCAGCAAGGTTTTTTAGAAATGATTTTCCATTGTCTTGTTTTAGGGTAGAGGCAGAACGACTGCCTCAAGGTCACCCAGCTGGCTTTGTGCCTGAGGCAGAACTAGAACTTGTTCTCTCCTGGTTTCTACTCTGATGTTTTAATCACTACCTACCACAGCTACCATACTAGCTCTTTTTCATTTAATATGTGTGTTTTTCCTGGATAATTTTCTTTTAAGAACTTTAAAGAATACAGAACATTTCAGTATCCATATTTGTTTTCCCAGGGCAATTAAAGCATTTCGGGAAGTGCTTTATGTTGATCCCAGTTTTTGCCGCGCTAAGGAAATTCATTTACGACTTGGGCTTATGTTCAAAGTAAAGACAGATTTTGAGTCTAGTTTTAAGGTAAGAGTTTAAATTTTTAATAACAATGGATTTGTTTGTTATTACACTTGCTCCTCAGTATATCATAATTCAAATACGGATTTCTTTTCTGTGAATGAATAATTGAATGAATTTATAGTCTGCCTATCTCATATACTTGACTTTTGACCCTTAAAATTGTATTACAGTTGAAATTGGAATTTATTTATGAATTTATTGGATCTTGCAGCTTCACATAAACTCTGGATTGAACTAATTGAATCCTTTATTTTGTTCTATTCACTATCCAGAGAGGATTCAGAAGTGTATACATGAAGTCTAGTCTCCATCATATGTAGAATAAGATTGAATGGAGGATATATTGTAAACGTGTTTTTATGAGTTAAAAAACTTGCCTTGATTATAATTTCTGAACACTCGATTACTGAAAATTGGCAGTTCTTTTAAAAGAATATTGAATATGCGGTTAATGAAATTTTTTAAAAGTAAACAAAATTATTTGCTGCTTTTTAAAACACCGCCTTGAGTTATGACTGAACTTAACCTAACTGTGATATCTTTGTGCGGGTCTGGATGAGTAGAAACAGGCTTAAACTCAACCCCTCCAAGACCGAGTGGCTGTGGCTTCCGGCGTCTGAGGATCTAGAGCCCCCACCCTTCAGGATGGGAGGGGAGCTCCTTGCTCCCTCGGATAGGGTCCGCAACTTGGGAGT